>CAHIKZ030000029.1:95000-135000 GCA_903632075.3 Acanthosepion pharaonis
GAAACTAACCTATTTTCTATTACATCCCAGAGAGATTCAGCGCTAAGTTGCTGAAGGATAATTTTCTAGAACTTTCGAGAAGTTTCTAAAAGTTTCAAGAATCTCCAGAACATTCTGATTACCAAATATTGTATAATGAAAACATGGTGGAAGATTATATTTTTGGGATTGATTCATGAAAGTAATTTACATTATAAGCCTAAATCAGAAAAAAAATGTCGTCTTCCTTGTGTTATCCTAGAATAAAAAAAAACTTTTAATAATGTGCCATTTTGTTCCTACTTAGCATAAACGAGAATGTTCACCTTTGCCACTTTTCTCAATAAGAATAGATAAATTTCAAAAATCATTATTATCTCAAAGCATAAAATTTTTCAATCCAAAAACATTTTTTGGGGCTTTGGATATCCTGCAACAGAGGTACCAGTATGGGAACAGAGCAACAACAAACAAGCATTGACTGAGAAAAAAAATGTTACTTGTCAGGTGATATCAATAATACTGTATAACAAAATTTTGATTTTTGTTGTCTTTGGTCAGCCCTAAGTTGCTAAAGGAGAATTTTCTAGAACTTTCGAGAAGTTTCTAAAAGTTTCAAGAATTTCTGGAACATTCTAGCAACGTAGAATACAGACAACGTAAGCTCAACCGTTCAGGTTGTTTCCAGATGTTCAAGTTCAGAAAAAGTGTAGATGCATTTGTCACAGGTGGCATCACTCATTTGCCAAACGTCTTATGAATTGAGTTGGATCTTTTCTAATTGATCTCTTTAGTTCTAAGTTGAAATGATGATCCCTCTTCCTGTTGTGACCCCCTGATCTAATTTTCCTCTCTACTGTTCCCGCTTTTTTAAATGTATTCAACGTTCTCTTGATGATTCTTGAATGAACTCTGAAGATGGGAACCAGAGTATGAATATTGGTACCATTTCAGAAGACCCGAACGATGTTTTTTCCTCTCACCATTACTCAGTTGGGAAGACAGTGAGGCTGACACAAAACGATTTTATCATGTTCTCTTTCTAGCTGAATAAGATTTTTTCGGTGATTCTTACGACAAGATGGCTAAACGTCTTATCTGAAAACCAGAAAAAAAAAAACTCAATTTAACGGTTTCTTAGTTATTGACATTATATTCGACTCTCCCGTCGAATACGACGTATGAGGGTCAAGCAGATCAGTTCCCAGGATACCGACAGCCCAATAGCAGCACATGAGATTTGATTATAGTGGTGAAGGCTTCGTGCAAGACCATCCACCCTTTTTGAAGGGACGAATACAGAGACCTGGTGCACTACGTGCCACAAGGTTCCCAAACGACCCTCCGCAGGTTTTGAATTCAGAGTTTTCCTTCTCCTAGACCAGATACCATCCAAGGCTATAGAACCCAGTCTGTCCTGCTATTTGCCCATAGCTGGAGGGAGAAGAAGAGGATTCACACCTTTCCCAACGTTATTAGCACGTAAGTGAATGTAATGGAATCGACTGGAATTCGAACTCGGCACTCCGATTCCTCAATCCATTACTCCACAGTGTTACCATTATATATATATATATATATATATATATATATATATATATATATATATATATATATATATATATATATATATATATATATATATATATATATATATATATATATATGCATGTTTCATTACAAACGACAGACAAGGTACTACGGTTGAGCTTTTTTATTTAATTTTTCTTGTGTTCGAACAAGAGATTTCTTTTCTGGACAAAGGGTGTGTAAGAATTGTCCAAATGTTTTATATTTCCGAGCGCTTTATCCCAGTTCCATCAGAACACATTTAAACACACACTCAGATTTACCCGACACCATTTGGAACCTACTAATAGAAAACACAAATATATTAACTGCATCCACTTGCAAAAAAAAAAAAAAAAGAATAAAAATAATGGAAGCTTTAATAATAAAAAAGAAAAAGCCAACTCTTAACAATATTAACTACGAACAAAGTCACAATGTGCTAACCGTATTCGGAAATTAAAAACATCCTTAGCACACACCGATACATACACAGAACGCACACACTCAACTAAGCTGAAAATCGAATCATCCTTGATAATGGCTAAAGGTATAGCCGAAAGCGCTCGGAAATATAAAACATTCGGACAGCTCTTACACACCCTTTGTCCAGAAAAGAAATCTCTTGTTAGAACACAAGAAAAATTAAATAAAAAGCTCAACCGTAGTACCTTGTCTTTCGTTTTTAATGAAACATGCATAAAGGAAGGATTGCTGCCTAAATATACAATTTATATATATATATATATATATATATATATATATATATATATATATATACTCTTCCTTACAATTCCTATAAGTAAACACTATATATATTAAATATATATCGACAGAGTACTTCCATTCAGTAATAACACCACGTAAGAAAATTTTGATTTTTGTTGTTTTTGGTCAGTAAACATTACTCCCTAAATGCTTCTACCTATAATGTAAAGTGAATGACTATTAATCCCTTCACACTTTGCTTTTGCAACCCGGACATCGATGTTTTGAAACTAGCCTTTTTTCTAATACATTCCAGAGACATTCAGCGCTAAGTTGCTGAAGGAGAATTTTCTAGAAGTTTCAACCAATTTTGCGAAGTTTCTAAATGTTTCAAGAATTTCCAGAACGTTTTGATTACCAAAGATCGTATAACGAAAATATGATGGAAAGCTATATTTTGGGGACTGATTCGTGAAAGTAATTTGCACCATAATCGTAATTTGCGAAAAATTTGTGGTCTCTCTTGTGTTATCTTAGAAGAAAAATTGTAATTTTTTAATAATGTACACATTCGCCATTTATCTCAATGGAAATAGGTGGATTTAAAAAAAATATCATTATCCTAGGTCACAAAATCAACGTTTGAATTAGCCACATTTCATACTTTCTAGGCCTAACCACATTGGAAATAACCGTTGCGACCCAAGAACAAAAATTCTATTCTACAGTGTAATATTTTAACATATTTTTATGTTGATACATTCTTTTTATAGATACAAATATTTAAGTAAATGCTCTGTTTATAATAAACAGTATTAAACAACATTTACCGGCCTGAATGTCCGAGAAATCTTCAAAGAAAATATTCGTCCTCCGACAGGTTTCGAACCTGTATCCTATACGGAACTGTCATTTAGCTTGACGTGCCTTTACCGATTTAGTCACAGAAGAGCGTTCGGTTAGCAAGGTCGAATTTACTGTATTTAAACTTCAATCTTCCATGAATCTCTCACGTGCATTCATGTCTGTTCATGGCATATCAAATGCAAACAAATGACGTCACACATTATTAAATGGACAAAGTCCGACAATTATTTTAAGACATTTTTATGTTTATACATTCTTTTTATAGATAAATTATTTAAGTAAATGCTCTGTTTATAATGAACAGTATTAAACAACATTTACCGGCCTGAATGACCGAGAAATTTTCATAGAAAATATTCGTCCTCGGACAGGAATCGAACCTGTATCCTATACGAAGCCGTTATATAGCCTGACGTGCCTTTAACCGATTTGGCCACAGAGGCTCGTTCGGTTAGCAAGGTCGATTTTACTGTTATAAACTATAATCTTATATGACTCTCACGTACATTCATATCTGCTCATGGCGTATCCAAATGTAAACAAATGACGTCATACATTATGAAGTGGACAATGCCCGACAATTATTTTAAGACATGAATGAAAGATTTAGTGCTTTTCTAGATCACATTGTGAAGGACCAGCCTACTCCTGAAGAGTTGTGAGCAGGAATCACAGACGAGCGTGGGTAATGGACGCAGCTGGGTCAGTCGGACCCTCCTGACAGCATTTTGCAGATCCTCTTCATATCGACGATTGGATTCAAAAGTCTTGTCCCCCTCTGGATGGTCCTACGCCTGGATGGCCGATTTGTTCCATCGGTTTCCCAGATCTCAGGTTCGATGTTGGCCTGATCCTTGGAGCGTCGTTAAGGGCCTAGATTTAACTTCTTCTGGTGAGTTCTCCATGCAGGATGATACGTGGGAGCCGAGTGGGACGCATATATGTGGATAAAACAGTATTTACGAGCCAAAACTGCCATTTCCTGAATAAAAAGGCGGGTACCCCCACGTCCCCAATAAAAACTGCAGATGAATTGTAAAAATTTACATATAACTGCCACAATGTCTTGTGTAGATGGTTAATGCAAGCAGGATAGCCAGAGTTGCTCGGTATACAGAAGGGATTGAATTTACGAGGAAAATAATATCAGATTTGTGTTTGAATTATATTTCTTTTCCATAAAAATATTTAGTTTCTTTGTAAGATAGGAGATATACGCAATTCTAAGCGCTGAGATGATTCGCAAATAGTCACAGTGAAGTATTTCATATATATATATATATATATATATATATATATATATATATATATATATATATATAGTAAAAAGCTGAAAAAGTTTCATAAATATAACGTCAAGTTGTTTCATATACGAAGTTCGATCAAAAAGCATAGGGACACAGATCGATCTTGAACTTTGTTGCGCATGCTTACTAAGTTACATCGTTCTTGCTCACTTCCGTTGCTTTACAGCAATGATTGGCAGGAAAGTGTGTAGAGTGTGGCCGTCTCGTCACCCTACACAGTTTCCATCACTGAACATGGCTTGTGTAGCATTCACCAGGATTTGGCAACCACTATATTTGCAAGCATTTGCCCGTTGCGACTTTTTCCTCTTCAAAAATAAAGTCCGACTGGAAAGGAACAAGCTTTCAAGACGTTTAGGAAATCCAAGAGAATGCCACCTGCCAAATGCCCGCTCGCCCAAAAGAGGATTTCCAAGAATGCTTCCATCAATGAAAACGTCGCTGGATAAAGTCTGTGGCTTCAGATGGGGATCAAATGTCAAAGTGATATGCGTTGTAGTTTTCTTTTGATAGCAGAAGCCCCGTTCCGTTTTGATCAGACATCATATATAGTTAAAAAGCTGAGAGGGGTCGTATATATAAAGTTAATTGTTTAATGATATATATCGTCAAAACCAAATGTTTTCGTGTATATATATGTTGGAATTTTTGGGTACCCTGGTGTACTAGTGAGCCAGCCAAAATGAGCTGACTCATTTTATAGTTCACCAATAGAAGGGTTAACCAATCAGAAGGCTCAAAATATTCAATGCGACGTGTATAAAGGCGGCCATGTTTTTTCCCCGGAATATGCACTGCCAGCCTTTGATATTGAAGACTGAAGAATTACGGAACAGCTGCTGTTGGTATTGGCGATATAGTCAGATTCAGTAGAGTGTCTGACTCGTGAGTGTTAATCTTTAACGTTGTTTCAGATTACGTACTGCGCTGTACTCTATATTCATAGACTATGGTAAACATGGTCAGTAATATAGCCAGGATCAAGGGTTCTCGGTTGACATGAAGTGGAAAAACTATATTGAATCGATTACTAGATCAGCTGCTAAGAAAGTCGGTTCCCCTTGTGCGAGACAATTTTTCTCTACAGGATATCTGTCTTGCATATCTATAAGTCTACTATTCGTCCATGCTTAGAATATTACTGTCACATATGGTCCTATGACCCAACTGTCTACCTTGAGCTCCTTGATAAAATCCCCAAAAGAATTAGCAATATTATCGGTACTGATCTGGCGGTTCGGCTTCAGTCATATTCACACTGCCTTAAGGTTGCCTCACTGTGTCTTTTCTATAAAATAATTTCATGGTAATTTTCGGATGAGATTTTTGGCTATCGTGCCTAGATTTTTTTTAAAATAATTAAGTGCAGTTCTAGACTGGTGTCAAGATCGCAAAAATTTGCATTTCATGACTTGCAGCCAACTTTCATCTGCAAAAATTTAATGCAATGTAAATCTCTATCTACGGTCTCGCTCGTTACTATTTTCACTTCCCATTCCTTATTAATATTTCCTAAATCTCCGACCATATCCTGTAAGACCTTGTGAGTTAGTGGCATTACTGTCTTGTATGCTGTGATACCGATATATATATATATATATATATATATATATATATGTATATGGAGAAATATAGTTTTAAGGCGTGCTATATTTATGGCATTAAGTGCTCAATATATCAATATCAGAGATAGACCGTATATAAATAAATAAATAAACAAATTAACAAATCGACCCCGGTAAAATAACCGTTATAACTAATAAAAATAAGCATAAATAAGCAAAAACAAGTAAATATAATGAATCCAAATAAATTAAAACTGTCATCCCATCAAAATAACATAATAAATGCTCATATATATATATATATATATATATATATATATATAATGAGATAAATTTACTTGGTAATTCTTATGAATAATTCCAGGGAGAGTATAAATCCCGAGAGCTCAATGTAGTAAACAGAACAAGTAATAGCTAATTGACAAATCGGAGGCTTCAGAAAGCCATGTTAATATTTTATATTTCGCGAGACCGATAAAATTCGTTTTCGTTTAGTGGTTTCAAAACAATGAGTGAATTCAAAATTTCTTCCAGGAGTCAACCGAAAAACGAAGTGAAAACAAGATTGGCAGAAGGTGTGTTTTAAGATAGTTACATAGAGTAGGAAGTGGGAGGGAGGTAATGTCTCTAGGAGATACGATGGTTGTGGCGTTGACATCTCATTCACCGGACAAGAGAAAGGAATTAAGAAAGGGGGAGGGACAAGGAACAGAAGAAAGGAAGGGTGACACATTTACGTGAAAACACATATGCGTAGATGGATGCGAATGTGTGTATGGATGTAGGCACATATGTGTAAGTGTAATTATATGTGGAAAAATGTCTATGTATGTATGTAGGTATGGGTATTTGCGTAAGATCTTCGATTTCTCCCTTACCACAGCTTTCTGTAGCCCTCGATGTTAATTAACTATATATATATATATATATATATATATATATATATATATATATATATATATATTGTTGTAGCATACCTACGTACGATAATGAGTATGCCCCCATTCTCATAAATAGTAGTGAATACTGCATGGTGGTCTCGAGTTGGAGATTCGTCTCCAGCTGTGCCGGTGAAAATCTCTTCTTCCGAGCAGAGAGGATCCCTAGACGAGGCTATGTTGAAGGGAAGAGTCTCGTCTCGGGAAACAGCTACCCGACCTCGTTTTATACGGCGTCTATGGGGAATTTTTGGTCGAGCCTATGGGCTCATATACCGCACATTAAATTCGGCATTGTGTCACATCTGACCGCGTAGAGTGGTTGGTAGATATCCTAGATTTCTTTATACTTTGTGGATTTCAATTGACTCACTTCTAACAGTTGGCTACTTCTTCTATGCGCCGCTGGCAAATCTTATACGCGCTGTTCGTATCCAGTGCCTTAACTTGGAGAGGCTTCTTTAGAGTGATTGAGGATTGATTTATAGATAGAAAAATCGATAGATGCGGACAGGCTAAGTTCTATCTTTTGATAGATATATTTGAACAGGCTATATATATATATATATATATATATATATATATATATATATATATATATATATATATATATATATAGGAATCACTACTCTTCTTCATTGACAATTAAAACTTTAAATTGGCACAGAATAACATCCTGGGAATTATCCTTTGGTTGGGTGATGATTTTCTGGGAGATTTCTTTGCAGCAAAAATTACTGAGTCGTTCCAGGCATAATCTTATCGATATAATCCTTGTCACTATAGTTCACAGCTAAATCATAATTCTAATAATGTCGGAAAACTGAAATATCCAAAGGCATGGTACCCGGAGTTAGGACAATGGTACCTGGAGTTAGGACAGTCTATGGACAAAATAAAGAGTTCTGTTCGAAATTTCAACAAATATTACCTGAAGATGGCCTGAGCGTAAATCGGCTGAAACGTCGTTTATGTGACAGTGAAAATGCGGACAACAGTTTGAACAATGTAAATAGGAGGAATAAATTATATTTAGATCGAGTACCCTTTCTTTGTAAAGACGGGGGAAAGGCTGATTGGACTTAATATAAATGGTATTGGGGGGGGGAAACGAAATCTTGTACCCTAACCAACACAGATTATATAAGTGTTCTAAAATTTTCTCAGGCATTTTGAAAAGAACTCCTTGGACCAGAATTGTCCCAGTTAATATATTTAATACATAGTGATACAACGGTGACTCTGTTAAAGCGATCAAAGTCGACCTCAAAGATTATAATAATCTCGTTATGACTCAGTCCTTGGTGAACCTTCGTGAGATGAAGAGCAAAAAAATATCTTATCAGCTCTTATAACGAGCGAGATCGTTTGACATGTGTCTAGCGTAAGCAGATTCTGAAAAAAAAAACTTGGATAAGAAGAAATACTGCACTGACATCAAATAGCTGCAAAGTCACCCAAAATAAAGCGCGGATGTCGAAAGACGTAGAAATAAAGAAGAATAAGAATTAACAAATGATGGGAGAATGTCATAGAGTAAAATTCATACAGAGAGCTTTCTCAGTCAGATCTTTTCTATCTATCTATCTATCTATCTATCTATCTATCTATCAAATCCCATTCATATCTATCTATCTAAGCCCATTCGTCTCTATCTATGTATCTATTGAAGCCCATTCGTATCTATCTATTGAAGCTAGTTCATATCTATCTATCTATCTATCTATCTATCTATCTATCTATCTATCTGTCAAAGCCCATTCATATCTATCTATCTAAGCCCATTCGTATCTATCTATCTATTGAAGCCCATTCGTATCTATCTATCTATCTATTGAAGCCCATTCATATCTATCTATGTATCTATTGAAGCCCATTCATATCTATCTATTGAAGCTAGTTCATATCTATCTATCTATCTATCTATCTATCTATCTATCTATCTATCTATCTATCTATCAAAGCCCATTCATATCTATCTATCTATCTATCTGAGCCCATTCATATCTATCTATGTATCTATTGAAGCCCATTCATATCTATCTATTGAAGCTAGTTCATATCTATCTATCTATCTATCTATCTATCTATCTATCTATCTATCTATCTATCAAAGCCCATTCATATCTATCTATCTATCTGAGCCCATTCATATCTATCTATGTATCTATTGAAGCCCATTCATATCTATCTATTGAAGCTAGTTCATATCTATCTATCTATCTATCTATCTATCTATCTATCTATCTATCTATCTATCTATCTAAGCCCATTCATATCTATCTATCTGAGCCCATTCGTATCTATCTATGTATCTATCTAAGCCCATTCATATCTATGTGTCTATTGAAGCCCATTCATATCTATCTATTGAAGCTAGTTCATATCTATCTATCTATCTATCTATCTATCTATCTATCTATCTATCTATCTATCTATCTATCAAAGCCCATTCATATCTATCTATCTATCTATCTATCTATCTATCTGAGCCCATTCATATCTATCTATGTATCTATTGAAGCCCATTCATATCTATCTATTGAATCTAGTTCATATCTATCTATCTATCTATCTATCTATCTATCTATCTATCTATCTATCTATCTATCTATCTAAGCCCATTCATATCTATCTATGTATCTATCTAAGCCCATTCATATCTATCTATTGAAGCTAGTTTATATCTATCTATCTATCTATCTATCTATCTATCTATCTATCTATCTATGAAAGCACATTCATATCTATCTATCTATGTATCTTTTTGTCTGGAAAAGCTTTAGTGTAAAGATAAATTACTGTAAGAAATATGCTACATGAATTTTCAATTGATCATGTCTAATTTCGTTGAAAATATTTAGTGTTTATTTGCTGTAGTGAAACTTTATTATACGACTGGTGTATTTTTCATTCGCTCGCAAATAAATGTATATAACAATATTGCTATTGAAATTTATTTTTAAATCTCAGCTACGGAACGAATTGCAAGGGTCATAAGAAATTCATAAAGCATAAAAATATCAAAAGATATTGTAATGATATCGATTCTTGGTAACACGACTTTGGGAAACTGCGATAAAGTTGAACGCAGATAACAGAACAATGGAAAGTGAATTTGAAAATATTGGCAAGTTAAGAACAAAGGGAAAATCTCTTTTAGAATATTGCAAGAAGAGAACTGAGAAAAATTAAAAAGGCGGAAGTTGAGAATGTATACTGCGAGGAATTTCTTTAATCATTTCACCCCACGCAAGGTAATAAAACCACTAAGACACAAAGGAGTTACTGAGGCACGGTAGAGTAATGGATAGCGGCTTGGATTGAGGAATCAGTGAGCTGAGTTTGAATTCCAGTAAAATCCATTACATTCACTTACGTGCTAATACCCATGGGAAAGATATGGGTCCTCTTTTTCTCCCTCCAGCTATGAGTAAATAGCAGGACATACTGGGTTCTATAGCCTTGGACGGCAACTGGTCGAGGAGAAGGACAACTCTGAATTCAAAACCTGCGGAGGGTCGTTTGGGGACCTTGTGGCACTTAGTGCACCAGGTCTCTGTATTCGGACCTTCAAAAAGTGTGGATGGTCCTGCACGAAACCTTCACCACTATAATCAAATCTCATGTGCTGTTGTCGGGCTGTCGGTTTCCTGGGAACTGATCTGAGGCCTATACATGCGGTTTTGGGGACCGCTTGTGAATTCCAAATTCCCATGAAACTCCAATATTGGAGCCGACTTAACCCACCCCGGGTGAATGCCGTTACAAGAACAAGAGAGAGAGAGAGAGTTACTGAGTGTGAAAGAATTAAGAAACAAACATTATGAAGGAGGGTTAACAAAAGAAGAGTAATCAGGAAGGCAGTAGATAACGGTTGAGATTAGATTTACATTTTTGAAGATTAAAGTTGACTGAAAATCTTGGAGCAGGAAGAGAGTTCCTACAATTGAGAAGTACGAGAAAAGAGACAGCGTAGAATATGCGATTATATCTCGCCAACTCAACTTGAAATTGATGAGACTTTGTTGGCAATCTAGTATTTAAATTCATGAAATCTAGGCAGCGTATCAAAGAGCTCATCAGAACAATTACCATGAAGGTTTTGTTTTTAGAAAAAGTACAGGAAGGTCGATGGCAAAGTGGATTTTTTAGCCGAGCCTACGTTATCGGGAATCCTACATTAAATTCGGCCTTGTGCCACATGTGACTGTGTGGGGAAGTTGCTAAATACACTAGTACTTGGCTTAAATTCATGAAATCTAGGTACCATATCAGACAGCTCATCAGAACAATTACCATGAAGATAATTATAGAAAAAGCCCAGGGAGGCAACTTTACGTTGATGGCAAAGTGGATGAAGCTGAAATCTTTTTCGGCTTTCTGGTCGAACTCTCTGCCTCTGAGTAGAGAGGAACCCGGACGAGGCTATGCCGAAGGGCAGAGTCTCGTTCGGGGAGGTAGACCGACCCGATCCCGTTTATGCGGGGTCTACGTGGATTTTTGGGCCGAGCCTACGTGTTCGGGAACACCACATTAAATTCGTCCTTGTGCCACATGTGACTGCGTGGGGTAGTTGCTAAATACACTAGTACTGGGCTTAAATTCATGAAATCTAGGTACTATATCAAACAGCACATCAGAACAATTACCATGAAGATAATTATAGAAAAGGCCCAGGGAGGCAACTTTACGTCGATAGCAAAGTGACTGAAGCCAAGATGCTAGGTCAGGACCAATAATAAAATGAAACCGAATCTTTATACCATCAGCAAAATAAAAACAAGAAAAAAAAATAATTATCTTTTGCAAAAAGAGAATTGAAAATTCAAAAGCTTCTTCTTCTATGTGCTGTGTTCATTAGAACGTTGGCAGTCGTAGCCCTTCACAACTTCCTGTCATTTGTTGTGCTTAATAATCTATGTATCTATTGAAGCCCGTTCAAATCTATCTATCTATCTATCTATCTATCTATCTATCTATCTAAGCCCATTCATATCAATCTATGTATCTATTGAATCTATCTATCTATCTATCTATCTATCTATCTATCTAAGCCCATTCATATCAATCTATGTATCTAGTGAAGCCCATTCATATCTATCTATCTATCTATCTATCTATCTATCTATCTATCTATCTAAGCCCATTTATATCAATCTATGTATCTAGTGAAGCCCATTCATATCTATCTATCTATCTATCTATCTATCTATCTATCTATCTATCTATCTATCTATCTATGTAAACCCATACGTATCTATTTATCTATATATTGAAGCTAGTTTATATCTATCTGCTGTGTTCATTAGAACGTTGGCAGTCATAGCCCTTCACAACTTCCTGTCATTTGTTGTGCTTAATAGTCTTTACTTACTGATGATGGAAAATTATGAGGTCCGGTAGGGATGGAAATTTTGGTGTGTCTTTCTTTGATTCATAATAAGAATATTTGTCCTCGGTCTGAATTATGGGAAAAGAGAAAAGAAGTTTTAATGTCGTTTCTAAGTTGAGATATGACACAACACGTTGACTTGACTTTCTTTTTTTCGGTCCACCAAAGTCACATCGGGGTGGTTTCCAGTTGAGCCCTCCCCTGATTAGGATACACCCTGTTTTGTGTACGTAGTTAATGTGAGTAAGTGTCCCGACTTTGATTATGACCCAAATGAGATTGCCAACCTCTTCAGTTTGATTTTGGCCCCACACTTTTTTTTTATCTCGACTGAGACAGCTTTTTCCTTTTATTCATCCTGTCAGTGTCAAATTTTCCAAGCATACTTTCCTCATTACGTGTCTAAGTAGTTTCAACTGGATCTTGCTGGTTTTAAGTGTCGTTTATGTTTTCATTTTATCTAAAATTCTGTTGTGACTCACACGTTCAGTTAACGGTATTCACAGTATCTTTTTGTAAAAGTACATCACAGTCGAACTTTTCAGCTCTTTTCAGAGACTCCACTGCGCATGCGTCCCTCATTTTGCAGCATTTTGAAAAAATGTTTTGAACGCATATTATGTATTTAAGTTGTCGTTTATTTATTTCTTTATTTAAACAAAAAAAAATCAAATTTCTTTTACTTATTCCATCAATCACTTTACTTTCTTACATTTTTTTCTGTCTCAAATTATTTTTTAACTACGATCCTACAAAGTACCAACATACGTAAAATCAGAAAAGGCAGGCAGAGGAAAAAAATGACCTGACAACATCAGTGAATAGATTGGAAGATCCTTCACAGAAACTTAGATATTGGCAAGTTAACCGAAACTTACAAACACAAACTGGTAACGTCATCAATTGCATAGCTACCTTACGACCACACGGGTACCTCGAAGTGGTGTAATGGTTATAAAGCTTGTCATGGTAAACCAATTACTAGTGAGTTCGATCCGCACTGGGTACCCTGTACTTTCGGTCTTGTGGCACATCTAAGCTGTTCTTAGAAAATCACTACCTTACGACCACAACCGGTGTGATGATGATTTAAAATTTATTTTCCCATTAAAATGCATTGTAAATGACACTGCTACAGAAATTCACTGCAAATGTTTTAATTTTAAGCATGCACTGCGAATGATTCCAGTACAGTAATTCAGTTTCAAAGGATTTTAAAATAGGATTGCATTGAAAATGGATTTTGAAATAGTATGATCAAGTTACAGAAGGCAACACCTTATTCAAAAACTGAATAGGCAGACAAAGGTGCTATAGATAGATAGATATGAACGTTCATAGACAGATATATAGATAAGTAAGAAAGAAATAAAAAAATAAAGAAAGAATGAATGAATGAATGAATGAAAGGAAGCATGGTCTGAAATTACTGATGTAGAGTTCAGTAAAATACTAAAAAAAAGAACGCTTGAAAATGTTCAGACAGATCATAGATAGATAGATCAAATTCGTTAGCAAAATAGATAGATAGTTGATAGCTTGATAGATAGATAGATAGATAGACAGAAAGATGGGAAGAACAGACCTATGAAGAAAAAAAGAGAAAATTAAGGAAAAGAATAAGGGCTCCGTCAGTAAAGACTAGTAAAACGATGTTTGCTTCGACAGATTATAGATAGATAGATAGATAGATAGATAGATAGATAGATAGATAGATATGAACAGGCATTAGATAGATAGATAGATAGATAGATAGATAGATAGATAGATAGATAGATAGATATGAACGTTTATAGACAGATATATAAGATAGATAGATGAATAGATAGATCGAAAGAAAAAAAAACTTTGGAAGAAAGAAAGAAAAAGGAAAAAAATGAATGAGAGGAAGTATGGCTGAAAATACTGATGACCATATCAGTAAAATAATACAAAGAAGAGACTTGAAAATGTTCTGACAGTTCATAGATAGATAGATAGATAGATAGATAGATAGATAGATAGATAGATAGATAACGTTCTCACGAGGCGATCCTCTCATGCGATGCCCTTAGAAAATGCCAGAAAACCATAATACGATTTAACCAAAGTATTTGGATGAAATTACCTAGAGGAAACTATTAAAAATCCATCGATGGTTGGGCTCGCACAGCGTGATATATATATATATATATATATATATATATATATATATATATATATATATATAATGAACTCTCCCGTCGGTTTCGAAGTATGAGGATCTGCAGCTTTATTGATTCAGTTATAAAATTTTGTGCGCTAATCTTAAGTGGCATTTAAGACCTGCTTGTGATTTACAAAGGAGGCCACATATGGAGCAAGTGTGAGGATATATATATATATATATATATATATATATATATATGTGTATATATGTGTGTGTGTGTGTGTGTGTGTGAGTGTTCGTGTATATATATATATATGATTAATACAAATATAAAATGTGTGACATTAGTTATTTTCATTGATGTTATTTTTTAGAGATATCTTGACTGAGAGTTTCGTATGACAGATGACACGAGAGTTTCGTAGACGTCCATTCCTCTAGAGATATCAGCAATTATACATACATACATACATATATATATATATATATATATATATATATATATATATATATATATATATATATGTGTGTGTGTGTGTGTGTGTGTGTGTGTGTGTGTGTGTGTGCATATTTCATTGAATACGACAGACAAGGTCCTTTGATTTAGTTTTTTATACAATTTCTCATGTGATTAAAAATGTTTTTTTTTCTTTCGGATGATAAATTATATAAAAACGATATATTAAATAAAATGCACAACACCAGTTGACAATAGCAAAAAAAAAAAATAGATTAATTATTTATTACAAAACATCTTAGACCTCTAACATTATAGTTAAAATTAATAATTTACCTCGTAGAACAAAATTAAATAGGAAAGTATTATTTACGTATTTAAATGTCCATTAAGGAATTGTATTCCTGATCAATCAAAACTCGTAAATAATTATATAGGCAATACTACAACATGATTGACACGATGTCTCATGCTACATCTTTCTGATTATAGCTCAGTTACATCTCATTTGAATATTCATGGAGTCCTACCGGACTCTATTCGTAACATACTTGTTGACAACACAAATATAATAGCATGATCTACATGCAAAAAAGGCTAAAAATAATGGAAGCTTTATTAATAAAAACAAAAAACAAAAACAAAACAAAACTTTATAATATCAGATATGAACATGTACACAATACCTTGGCCGTGTTTGGAAAATCAAGACATTATATAAATACATACATACAATAATCTACTTCTTGTTAACAATTAATATATTTCAACCTTGAAAATGGCTAAACGTATATCCGAATACGCTCGGCTAAAAAGAAAAATTGGACAGTTTTTATATAATTTACCATCCGAAAAGAAAAAAAAATCACATAAGAAATTGTATAAAAAACTAAATCACAGCAAATTGTCTGTCGTATTATGCATGAAAGAAGAATTGTTGACTAAACACACACACACACACACATATATATATATATATATATATATGTGTGTGTGTGTGTGTGTGTGTTTGTATGTGTGTGTATATGGTTGAATGATCTAGATACATTTATTTATTTTAATTTTAACTTTTCAAATTCACGCACCAATTTCTTAATGTTGGTATTATATATATATATATATATATATATATATATATATATATATATGTGTGTGTGTGTGTGTGTTTGTATGTGTGTGTATATGGTTGAATGATCTAGATACATTTATTTATTTTAATTTTAATCTTTTCAAATTCACGCACCAATTTCTTAATGTTGGTATTAAACTCGTTATATATATATATATATATATATATATATATATATATATATATATATATATATGTGTGTGTGTGTGTGTGTGTGTTGTATGTGTGTTTGTATGTGTGTGTATATGGTTGAATGATCTAGATACATTTATTTATTTTAATTTTAATCTTTTCAAATTCACGCACCAATTTCTTAATGTTGGTATTAAACTCGTTATATATATATATATATATATATATATATATATATATATATATATATGTGTGTGTGTGTGTGTGTGTGTGTGTGTGTGTGTGTATATGGTTGAATGATCTAGATACATTTATTTATTTTAATTTTAATCTTTTCAAATTCACGCACCAATTTCTTAATGTTGGTATTAAACTGTTATATATATATATATATATATATATATATATATATATATATATATGTGTGTGTGTGTGTGTGTTTGTTTTATGTGTGTGTATATGGTTGAATGATCTAGATACATTTATTTATTTTAATTTTAATCTTTTCAAATTCACGCACCAATTTCTTAATGTTGGTATTAAACTCGTTATATATATATATATATATATATATATATATATATATATATATATATATATATATATATATATATATATATATGTGTGTGTGTGTGTGTGTGTGTGTGTTTGTATGTGTGTGTATATGGTTGAATGATCTAGATACATTTATTTATTTTAATTTTAATCTTTTCAAATTCACGCACCAATTTCTTAATGTTGGTATTAAACTGTTATATATATATATATATATATATATATATATATATGTGTGTGTGTGTGTGTGTGTGTTTGTATGTGTGTGTATATGGTTGAATGATCTAGATACATTTATTTATTTTAATTTTAATCTTTTCAAATTCACGCACCAATTTCTTAATGTTGGTATTAAACTCGTTATATATATATATATATATATATATATATATATATATATATATATGTGTGTGTGTGTGTGTGTGTGTGTATGTGTGTGTATATGGTTGAATGATCTAGATACATTTATTTATTTTAATTTTAATCTTTTCAAATTCACGCACCAATTTCTTAATGTTGGTATTAAACTCGTTATATATATATATATATATATATATATATATATATATATATATGTGTGTGTGTGTGTGTGTGTGTGTGTATGTGTGTGTATATGGTTGAATGATCTAGATACATTTATTTATTTTAATTTTAATCTTTTCAAATTCACGCACCAATTTCTTAATGTTGGTATTAAACTTGTTATATATATATATATATATATATATATATATATATATATATATATATATATATATACTAGCAACTGTTTGTTTTTTAATTTGGGCGTTCACATGTATAATGGAATCAATTTCAAGTTACATCATATAAATGGTCAAACTGAAAGTTTTTTAATGTATTTTTGTGTGTGTGTTTGTATGTTTATACACACTTCAATGTAAGATCCCTGATGGAGAAAGATACCTTATTTAATATCTTTCTCCATGGCACAGTGTATATGGAAGTGTGTTTAAAAAATATAACAAAAAAATCATTTTGATCCTTTATATGTCGTCACCTTGAGTTGGTTACATCAAACGTGGGAACGCCGTAATTTAAAAACAGTTGCGGAAATATACAGTATATACACGCGTATCATGCGATCTTTGAAGACATAATTTTGAACCTAATTTGATTACAGTAAGTATAGAGCAGTTATAACGGCAAAATCATTCAAATCGGGTAACAACAAAATTGTCCAATTGTTCGATTACGTTTTGAACCGTTGTATTCTAGAAAGGAATAAAGATATCTTACTGGAATTCTCTGACATTTTTATAACTCTATTGGGCTCTGGGCAATAAGAATGTATAACTGCTCACCAATATTAACAGAAGACTGGTGATAAAATCGATCATAAACGAAAATGACTTTCATCATTAATTAATCATAACTAAAGATCAGAAGCTCAGGAAGGACTGATATAAAATTCATATATATATATATATATATATATATATATATATATATATATGTGTGTGTGTGTGTATCATTTCCCTACTTATTCAAGATGATCTTCGCCCTCTCTAACCTTCTAACTTTCTGTCCTGGCGTAACAAGTTGCCTTACAGGTTTCAGGTACCGTTTCATTTTCAATTCGTTTTTCATTGGTCTTTGGACTGTCATAGCTGAAACACCTCTCTCACGTCTTATGGATTGAGTTGGATCTTTTCTAATTGAACTTTTTAGCTTCAAGTTGAAATGTGATCCGTCTTGCTGTTGTGACATCCTGATCCAGTTTTCATCTCTACTGTTGGCTCTTTTTAAACATTTACTGTTCTCTGGATGGTACTTGAATGAACTTTGAAGATGGAAGCCAGAGTATTAATGTTGGTACCATTACTGAAAGCCTGAATAATCTTTTTCCTCTCACCATTGCCTTCTCCCTATCAATCAAATATTCTATCTTTTTCTCTTGTCCTCTCGTTTGCCTTTTTCTTCTCTTTATTTCGTTGTTGATTTCACTTTTTTCTTTGCCTTATTTTCTTTCTAACCTTCTCTATTTGCTCTTTGTTCTCTCATTCTCCTCCTCATCCTCTCTCCTTTATCTTTAAGTCCTACCATCTCTCTTTGTGCTCTGCCTTTCCTTCTCACCCTCTATCTTTCACCTTTTACTTTTCTCTTACCTATTCCCCCTCTCACTCTCTCGTTCCTCTATATCCTCTCTTTCCCTCTACTCCTATATTTCCTCTTTACTTAGTTTTTTGCCTTCTCCCTATCATTCATGTATTATCTCTTTTTTTTCTATTCACTCACTGTTTCTTCACTGATGAAGGTGAGAAGAAGAGTGAGAGAACACTCACTCTTCTCCTCAACTTTGTCTTCGGCATTTTCCCTCTCTGTTTACACCTTTTCTTTCCTTCTCACACTCTCTCTTTCGTTGTTGACTTTTCTCTTTCCTCCTCCCTCCCTCTTTCTTCGTCGTCCACACTTTTCTTTCACTCTCTATATTTCATGTATTCACTTTTTTTTCCCTCTGATACTTATCGTCTGTTCTTCTTTCATTGTTTTGCCTTCGTAGTTTCCATCTTGTTTGAACAAATGCAACGTCTGACAAACAAAACAATTGGACTTAATAAAGGGAGAAGCTCAATAATGAATTTCCTCTAAAATTTCTGTATCTGTAATAGGTATGATAACGCCTTGACAAATCCAGTCGGGTGTCCCAGTGTTGCCCGGGTAATATTCAAATGTGAAGCGTAGCGCACTGGTGTCAGAAGTGCAACAATATGCAAAAAGTAAAGAAGAATTGATTGCGAGGAAGGTGACAGGTAAAAGGAAAACTGCGCATGCGCGTATAACTGTGTTTAGCAAGGAAAGCAAAATGACCTACCCACTTCCCTACTCGACTAACACGACACAAACACTCATAAGAGAAAGAAGTACGTATATATATATATATATATATATATATATATATATATATATATATATAATGAACACACCAAAATTTGAACGAATAAAACATGTTTAAGCATGCAAAAGGTAAGGATAAAATAAATAAACATCACTGGGTGTATATGCAAAGTTTCCCAGCGCAAATTTTGAGAAATTGAGGCGAAATGCAAAGATGAAAACCTGTTCGTCACTGAAATCATTTACACACACCGAATATATACGACCACAATTAAAGATGATGTGTTTACCTGGCACCGTCTATCGATCCTTTTTTCATATCTATCTATCTATCTATCTATCTATCTATCTATCTATCTATCTATGTTAGTCTCTTCATATCCATCTTTTTATATTTGTTAGTCTCTTCATTATCTATCTATCTATCTATCTATCTATCTATGTTAGTCTCTTCATATCCATCTTTTTATATTTGTTAGTCTCTTCATTATCTATCTATCTATCTATCTATCTATCTATCTATCTATCTATCTATCTATCTATCTATCTATCACTGGTGTTCTCACTATATATATTTGATAGTTTCTACATATCTATTTATCTTTTTATATTTGTTAGTCTCTTCATTATCTATCTATCTATCTATCTATCTATCTATCTATCTATCATTGGCGTTCTCTCTATATATATTTGATAGTATCTATCTATCTATCTATCTATCTATCTGTCTATCTATCTATCTTTTTATATTTGTTAGTCTCTTCATATCTATCTTTTTATATTTGTTAGTCTTGTCATATCTATCTATCTATCTATCTATCTATCTATCTATCTATCTATCTACCATTGGCATTATCTCTCTATATATATTTGATAGTCTCGTCATATCTATCTATCTATCTATCTATCTACGGAACTTAATATTACCGCAAATACATTACTCATAGTGAACTTTTTACTAGTATTTTACGTATTAATTCTTGTACCCTAAATGCACATCACATAGACAGATAGACAAACAGACAGACAGATAGATAGATAGATAGATAGATAGATAGATAGATAGTTTAAAGTGGCACTTAGAAGATAAAGTGCTCAACAAATTACTACCTAATGACTAGTCTTTTTTTAAGTAAAATACTTAGAACCAGGATACGTTATGTCGTAAAGCACTTAATAACAAATGGAATGTTGAAAGGTGCAATTTTGACCAATTTCACAGGAAAAAGCGGAAATGTCTTGAAAGGGAGCATGGTCGCGTTGAATCTTTCTGTGGTCGATGAATCATCCCGAAATCAGCAAAGAGTTATCTCCCCTTTTATCTGTCTCTTCTTCTTCCATGAAATTCTCTTCTCGGTCTTTTGCCAGATTCTCTTTAACTCGATGTATTTATCTCTTGCATATGTTCTTTGAATTTGTAGGTTCCACTCTCTCTCTCTCTCTCTCTCTCTCTCACACACACACACAAAGCTACATCTACACAATCATACACACATAAACCTGTATTCATATGCATATGCATATGATACACTTATAAACTCCTATATAGACAAACACAGCCATATAAACAAAGTCATATACAATGAAAACGAAACAAATGGTTAGCGCATATACGCACATATATGCACATAATTCAATACATATACCCGAACATGCATACATAACAATACAGCCATAAACACACATTCACCCTCATTCAAATGCGCAGACACGCATAAACGCATACATGGGCACACAATACACAAATAGATACATACGATCACACATAACTCACCCGCCTGTCCACACCTACACGCACACATAAATATACAGTGCGTGTCAATACAGATACAAATACACACACACATATCACTCTATATTTGAGTGCCAATTTAATATATTTAAATAGTATCTATCTATCTATCTATCTATCTATCTATCTATCTATCTATCTATCTATCTATCTATCTATCTATCTCAGTATGTTCACAGCTATCTATCTATCTATTTCAGTATGTTCACATCTATCTATCTATCTATCTATCTATCCATCCATCTATCTATCTATCCATCAGTATGTCCACAGCCATCTATCCATCTATTTCAGCATGTTTCACATCCATCCATCCATCTATCATCCATCCATCATCCATCCATCTATCTATCTGTCCACATCCATCCATCCATCCATCCATCCATCATCCATCTATCCATCCATCCATCCATCACATCCATCCATCCATCCATCCATCCATCTATCTATGTTCATCCATCCATCTATCATCCATCCATCCATCATCCATCTATCTATCTATCTATCCATCTATCTGAGTATGTTCATCCATCTATCTATTTCAGCATGTTCACATCCATCTATCCATCATCTATATCTATATCTATCTATCATATCTATCTATCTATCTCAGTATGTTCACAGCTATCTATCTATCACAGTCCACATCCATCCATCCATCCATCATCCATCATCTATCTATCTATCTATCTATCTATCACATCATCCATCTATCTATCTATCATCTATCCATCCATCCATCTATCATATCTATCTATCTATATATCATATCTCAGTATGTTCACATCTATCTATCATCTATCTATCATCTAGTATGTTCACATCTATCTATCTATCTATCTATCTATCTATCCATCTATGTATATTCACATCTATCAGTATGTTCACATCCATCCATCTATATCCATCCATCATCCATCTATCTATCACATCTATCTATCTATCTATCTATCTATCTATCTATCTATCTATCTATCTATCTATCTATCTATATTCACATCTATCTCAGTATGTTCACATCTATCTATCTATCTATCTATCTATCTATCTATCTATCTATCTATCTATCTATCTATCTCTTTCAACCTCTTCACATCTATCTATCTATCTATCTATCTATCTATCTATCTATCTATCTATCTAATTCTCTTCCTTCCTCTTTCTCTGTCTTTTTTATTCCATCGGATTATATTCTAAACGTTTCATTCTTTTCAAACTTTTTTCTACAAATGTTAACTATAAATCTATTTAATTTTGTTCCATTTTTTTTCTTTCAGTTTCTCTCCTGCTATTAAATATGTCTTTTCTTAACACGGCACACATTTATAAATTCGCCCGGGTTACTTTCTCCTATAATATTTATGCAACTGCTTTCCTTATCCGCTTTGACACATTGTCTCACCTTTTTTTTCATGCTTTCTTCTCCCGCAGTTGATTTTATTTTCTTTTTGCATTTATCGTCCTACTTTCACTTTCACTTTCACTTTCACATTTGGTAAAGTTTCATTTTTATTTAAACAAAATTTATGACCAGAAAGGAAAAAGTTATGATGAAAAAAAATCTAGAACTTTCTGTTTCTGTTTCGTATTAATGTTTTTTTTTTTGTTGCAAAACTTATTTTTCCTTGACAATCCTTTGCCGTTCTGAATCTCTCCGTGAATACTACAACCAATCGCCATTACTTCAACAATAGCCAACACAATACAACAGAATACAATAATGAAATTGCTAAGCGATAGTTGCGCTTTCCATCTGTCATTTTCACGCTTAGTCGCACAGCAGAGATACCATTTATTCTGGGATGTGTGCAGACACCCAGGACAACGCGGAAGGCGAACAGAGAAACTGTATGAGGCTAAAAACAAAATGGCGAACGGGAAGGTCGTCCCGGTGATGTTTTTATTGTTGATAAATCTTTGTTAGTCGCGTTAGACCCTTTCTCCGGTTTTAATATGTTTCACTGCGTGCATCTTAGACACTTCTTACGTTTTTTTTTTCTTATTACTTCAGAGTTGGCACAAGGTAAAAAAAAATTCTTTAAAAAAACACAATCTGAATATCTTTTGAAAGCGAAGCAAACAAAAAAATGACAGACAGACAAAAAAAACAACTGCGCTGAAGTTCTTTTGTTTATGTACTGTTTTGCTTTAGGACGGAGGCTTTCATTGCTCTCCACAGCTTCCTGTCTTTTGTAGCTCTAAGTAAGAGTTATCTTTTAGCTATCTCTTATAATTCCTGTCCTGCCAAGCATCTACAAAAGCGCTTTAGGTTGGTTATTCACTGTTTTGTTCTCTCTCTCTTGTCCTGTGTGCATCAAATTTTCCAAGCTCTCTTTCCTAATTATATGCCCTAGAAAATTCAATTGTCAATTTTTGATTATATGGATAATTGTCCCTAATGTCTCCATTTTCATCTAAAACTGTCATGGGAAGATAACTGCAACAGAACTTCATTGGGCAAATAATGGACCTGTACCAAGTTTTCGTTGATCTAACAAACACTTTTGACAATGTGGATACAAATCTCTTGTCTAAAATTCTGAAGTAGCTTGGATCTATATCTATAACTCTCAAAATGTGTGTGTGTGATCGGATGTGCTTTATGGATTTCCACAGTTTTCATTTCCATTCAATTTTCTTTTGTTTGATAGATAATTATTCAGTACGGGTTTTGAGTCCAAATTGACTGGGAAAAATTACAACCTTGAAGGTGAAAAATGGAAAAAAAATGATTTTTTACATTTTGCGCAAAAATCAAAGGCAAAAAGTAATATCTGTAAAAAACGGCGTACAATCAATTTAGAGAGTTCTAATCTAACGCAAAAGATTATTAGAATTATAAAAAAAAAAAATTATTATAAATAAGAATTATCGTGTATTATTATTATGACAGTCCAGGGAAGAGGTTCCTTCCTTGCAAGAATGAGAACGCAAAAACGGCCCTTTTCAGGGCCACCTCCAATCCACATTGTCAAAAGTGTTTGTTAGGTCAACGAATACTTGGTACGGGCCCATTATTTGCTCAATGAAGTTCTGTTGCAATTCTCTTACCATGACGGTTTTAGAAGAAAATAGAAACATTAAGGATACTTATCCATTGTTACCCCCCCGCCATTTGGGGATATACCTCAGTTGCATCCAATTGTTGTTACTAATATAGATTTTCGGGTGGGCTGATTTTAAACTTAAACTGCTCCAATTGAACGGCAAAAAATCTAAGTAATGAAATATCCGGTCGAAGACGGGTTATACTGCTAGTCTTATCTATCTATCTATCTATCTATCTATCATTGGCATTATATCTCTCTATATATTTGATAGTCTCTTCATATCTATCTATCTATCTATCTATCTATCTATCTATCTACGGAACTTACTATTACCGCAAATACATTACTCATAGTGAACATTTTACTACTATTTTACGTATTAATTCTTGTACCCTAAATGCACATCACATAGATAGATAGATAGATAGATAGATAGATAGATAGATAGATAGATAGATAGATAGATATCGAAGAGGCAGTGGTAGATAGATAGATATACTGAGATAGACAGATAAATACATAGATAGATATGAACACACTGAGATAGATAGATAGATAGATAGATAGATAGATAGATAGATAGATAGATAGATATTTTAAAGTGGCACTCAGAAGATAAATTCCTGTCCTGCCAAGCATCTACAAAAGCTCTTTAGGTAGGTTATTCGCTACTTTGTTCTGATCCTCTCGGTTTTAACATGTTCTGTGTGCATCAAATTTACCAAGCCCTCTTTCCTAATGATTTGCCCTAGAAAATTTCAGTTGTCAATTTTTGATTATATGGAGGAGTGTCCCTAATGTCTCCGTTTTCTTCTAAAACTGACATGGTAAGATAATTGCAAGAGAATTTCATTGAGCAAATAATGGATCTGTACCAAGTCTTCGTTGATCTAACAAACACTTTCGAGAATGTGGGTAAAAATCCCTTGCGAAATATTGTGAAGTAGCTTGGATAACCTAATAAATTCATCTCAGAGATTTTCATGAAGGAATAGACCCACATGTCATATTCTTCTTTATGTGCTGTGTCTCCTCATGATGTAGGCGATCATGGCTCTCCACAATTTCCTGTCCTTTGTAGCTCTTAATAAATGTTGTCTTTTTATTATCTCTCCTAAAGACTTTTCCACCATCCATTTACTCAAGTTTATTCCTCTTCTTCTATGTGCCATGTCCCTTCAGGACGTTGGCGATCATGGCTCTCCACAATTTCCTGTTCTTTTGTAGCTCTTAATAAATGTTGTCTTTTCGTTATTTCTCCTAAACCCTGTTCCGCCATCCATTTACTCGAGCTCATTCCTCTTCTTCTATGTGCCATGTCCCTTCAGGACGTTGGCGATCATGGCTCTCCACAATTTCCTGTCCTTTGTAGCTCTTAATAAATTTTGTCTCTTCGTTATTTCTTCTAAACCATGTTCCGCTACCCATTTACCCAACCCTATCAAGTATGTTATGCACTGTTTTCCTCTGTCCCTCTTTCCTTCCATCTGTCCTGTGAGTATCCGATTTTCCAAGCCCGCTTTCCTCATTACGTTCCCCTACAGTTTTCAACTCATACTCCGTCTTTCTGGTGTTTAGTATAATTTTCCCTTATGATACCATTTTCTCTAAAACCTCGTCGTTAGTCACATGTTCGGTCCATGGTATTCTTAGCACCATTCTATAGAACCACCTTTCTGTTGCGTCAAGTCTCTTCTTCATCTTTGAGGAGATTGTCCAGCATTCACTGCCATACAGAAGGACAGATGTCGCGTAACAGTTCATTACTCTTTTCTTTTTATTTAACGAAGTTTTTTTTCTGTCTGGTAATACTTTTCTTAGGTTTTGAAAGGCATATTTGGCTACCCAGATCCGTCTTTGAATTTTAGTGTCGCAATTTACGACCTCCGTTAGAACATTTCGCAGATGTTTTAATTTTTGTACTTGTTTGATTTTGATATGTCTCATTTACAATTGGCACTTTGGGCTCAGCGCCTTTTGCTAACAACCATGCATTCTGTTATGGGACCTTACCCATAATAACATAATGGGCTATTCCATACGTAATAAATACTGCGCCTCAAGAGGAAGCAGAGAGTCTGGAGTGATGTCCGTCAGGAATCTGTCAGTCAGTCAGAGCGAGCGAGTCAGTCAGTCAGTCGAGTCAGAGGCAGTCCGAAACAGAGTCGCGTTCAGACAATTACTACTAAACCTTATTGTTCATACTAACACTTTCTACTTCTCTGTATATATTCCTGTTTGTAATATATCTGTGTTATTCCATATCCGCCTTCGAGTTCTTCTTTATTGGTTCTACTTTGGACTATCACCGTGGTACATGGAACCGGACCATAACCCATTCCGTCTTCTTGTAGTTGATGTTTAATTCTTTCCTTTCACTTTCCTTCATTACTTTCTGTAGGAATTTATGTAGTTTTCTTTCCGTGTCTGCCACCAACACTGTCATCCGCATATCTCATGTTTTTAATATTGTGGCTGCTAGTAATAAATCCTGGTAGGACTTCTAATTCTCTCAGAATCACCTTGATATATAGGTTGATCAAATCCAGTGAGAAAACACGTCCTTTCTATTTTTGTATATCATATGAACTCATTTTTTTCTACTCGTATAGGTTTGGTTTGGTTTGTTTTGTTTTATGGCATATCAACCACAATGGGTTATTTAATGCCGACAAAATTTCAATTTTTTTTTACAAAAATGTATAGCTGGTAATTTTTTTTAATGTATAGTTTGATTTGTTTTGTGGCATATCAACCTGAATGGGTTATTTAATGCTGACAAGAATTTTATTTCTGGTAATATTTTCTTTTTTCAAATATTTATTTTTGATACTAATTTTTTTTAAAAAATCATCTGGTATTAAAATCTATTTTTACACTTTCATATTGTTTTGAGTAAGAATGTGGGGTCAACTATTTGCCCATAGCTGGAACCCTAACAGTTGCTACCACCCTGGGTCAGGGTGAACCTGGGAACACCAGCAATTAAGAAGTGGTTCCACGCTCCTCAAAGCCTCCTGATCAGAGGTCTTGCTGTTGGACGTAGTTAACCGTCTTACCCAGGACGCGGATGTAGTTTATTGTCTTACCCAGGACGCGGACGTAGTATATCGTCTTACCCAGGATGCGCATGCAGTTTATCGTCATACGCAGGATGCGCCCATATAGGTTCTGGATTATTGTAATATCATTATCAAGTGTTGCCATATATAGTCTGGTGTGCCCACTGTTCATCATGAATTTCTTGACAAAATCCAAAGACGGATATGCAATGTGATAGGTCCTAACCTGTCCAATCGACTCCAGTCACATTCTCACATGACTGACTTACCTTTGTCTTTTCTACAAATATTTTCATGGCAACTGCCCTAACGAGCTATTTTCACTGGTGCCCCGACTGCATGGATTTAAGAGTGCTACTAGGTTGGCATTTCGGTCCCGCTTTTTACAGTCCAAAAAGTTATATGTAACCACCTCTTCTACAACAAAAGCTTCTTCTTCCCGACAGCGGAACTCCATTCTTCTCACTTGCTTCCTTAATAACTATTTCTTATTTCTTTGTACTCTGTTTAACTTTTGGAATGCTATCCTTGGCTATCACAATACGCCTTCGGATTTCAATGTCACACTTTCGGTCCTCAGTTAAAACACTTCACAAATATTTAAATTTTCGCACTTGTTTTATTTTGGTATCTCCGATTTGGAATTCGCACTTTAAGCTTGCACCTTTTGCTGACGACCATGCATTCTGTCTTCTTGCAGTTGATGTTAAATCCCATCTTCTCACTTTGTTTCATTATCTTCTGTAGAAATTTTTGTAGTTTTCTTTCCGTGCCTGCCACCAACACTGTCATCTGCGTATCTTGTTTTTAAGATTGTGGCTGCTAATAATGAATCCTGGTAGGACTTCTAATTCTCTCAGAATCACCTTGATATATAGCAACTCTCCAAGTGTAGGTCAGATGTAACAAGTTGAAAGTATAGGGCACCCGGTGAGGATCGAACTCACTACTCAGTCGTAATTGTTCTGCGAGGCTTGCTAACCATTACACCAGATGCCCAGTGGCCTACTTAAATGTGGTCCAAGGAAGTATGTGGCACAATGACGAAAGTATGGGGCACCCAGTGAGAATCAAACTCACTCCTCAGTCGTAATTGTTCTAGCGAGACAAGCTTGCTAACCATTACATTACCTCGAGGTGCCCTAATAACCTTGATATATATGTTGATTAAATCCAATGAGAAGACACGTCTTACACTCCTTTCTATTTTTGTATATCTCCGGAACACATTTTTGCTGTCCATGTAGGTTCTGGATTATTGTAATATAATTCTCAAGTGTTGCCATATATGTTCCTCTTGCCTTCAGTCTGTCTGTGAGTATCAGATTTTCCAAAGCCCCTTTCCTCGTGTGTCTCTTCTTGATTTTAAGTCTAAGTCCCTTTTCTGGTTTCCATTTTTTTAAAACTACGTCGTCGCTCACATAATCGGTCAATAGTATTCTCAGCTTCTTCCTATAGAACCAAACTTCTTTTGCTTCAAGTCTCTTCTTCATCTTTGAGGAGATTGACCACACTCACTGCCATACAGGAGAACAGAAAACGTAACGGTTTAGTACACTTTTCCTAGTTTCTATTTTTCAATTTCATAATACTCTGCTTAGCTTTTGGGACACATTTCCATGCGCCTTCGCATTTCAGTGTCACACTTTCCATCCACCGTTTGAACACTTCCCAGGTATTTATATTTTTGTATTTGTTCGATTTTGGTATCTCTGATTTGCAATTCACACTTTTGTCTAATCCTTCTGCTAACAAACCTGCATTCTATCTTACAGCTTATTTTTAGACCTCGCTTTTCGCTTTCTTTCATTAGCTTCTATAGGGGCTTTTGTACTTTTCTTTCCGTGTCTGCTATACACACTGTTTCATTTGCATATCTTATGTTTTTAATATTGTGGCTGCGAATAAGGAGTTCTGGTATGATATTTAATTCCCCCAGAATTGTTTCACTGTATATGTTGAACAAATCCAGTGGGAGGACACAGTCCTTTTTTAATCTCCTTTCTATTTTTGCGGTCAAAAAAGCTATGAGGATAAAAATAATTAGTGTTAATCTTTAATTTACCGTAATTCCCCACGTATAATACGCTTTTTTTCTAAAAAAAAAAATAAGCAAAATAAAGGTTGCGTATTATGTAAAAAAAAACACACTACAAAAAAATCTTTAAAAAATTGCCTTTTCACAGGTCGATTTCATTTGCGAAATGACTACTCACCTCAAGCATATGACAATTTGACACTAACATTCGGCGATTGCGACTCCATAAGGATGTCAAATACAATCATATGGACCTAAGAATACTTAAAAATGTCAAATAAAATAAGAATTATCATAAAACTAAATTAGAATATTATTCTATGTTTAAAACCAATTTTTAATAAGAGTAGGAAACGTTGACTGTAATGAAATTGGAAAGGTACAATTTATAGGGTTTGATTACTAAACAATGGATGCGTATTATGCATGAGTAGAAGCATTTTCCCATGCTTTCAGCGAAATATTATGGATGAAGGCGTATTATACATGGGGAATTATGGTGATAGCCATTTCCTACCTCGAAAATCGGCATTAAAATTGCATGCTTTTACATGGGCTCGAATTCTTGGAGCTAGTAGAAAAGTGATAACTAGTTCAACATTAGAACCATTCTTTCTTTCTTTTTTTTTTTGTTAAATTATGAATCCATGCAATTTAATTTAACGATTGAATAAGTCGGTTAAGGGAAAAAATGTGATAAAAAAGCTATTATAAATATGAAGGAAATGGCAAAAAACAAATGGAAAAAATATATTGAAAAGAAATCTTTATTTGGCTTTCAAACCCGCTTTCATTTGTGCGTGTATCTGTGTGTGTGTCTGTGTGTGTTTGTGTGTGTCTGTGTGTGTGCATTTGTGTGTGTGTGTTTGTGCGTGCGTGTGTTATTGAGAAGCTGGGAACGATCCTGGCCAGTTCCACAGAAGTAAATCGGGCGAAGAGAATCGAATGGACAGATTCTTGAGAGGGAATTTTTATCGATTAATTTGCCATAGTTCAATATTTATAATGGATGCTGACTGAAGTATCATTTTGCTTGTCGATTATGCTACGATTTCAACTGTTCTGCTCGAAACCTTAAGAGAATTTGACGCAAGCTAACTGTTCCTCAATTAAGAGGCAACCGGGCGGAACTAATAAGACTCGATAACCGAAGTGAATTCATCTCTCGCTGTCTCTTCGTTCTCCTTACCTTACGCTTATGCATACGAGCTTCCTAACGTTATATCGTCCTGGGTATGACGATAAACTACATTCGGCAGCAAGGCCTCTGATCAAGAGGTTTTTGAGTTGCGTGGAACCAATTCTTAATTGATTTTTGTTTCCAGGTTCAGCCTGACCTGGGGTGGTAGCACCTGTTAGGGTCCCGGCTAAGCCTCAAAACAGTCAAAACACTATGAAAGGATAAAAATACATTTTTATAGTAAAATATCAGTAATAAATTTTTGAAAAAAATATTACCAGCAACACATAGTCTATTCACACGAATCTGTTTTAAAATCTGTTCGGCATTAAATAATCTGTTATGTTATGATTTTAAACAGAATAAACTGAAACCCGTTTTAAACTCATGACTTATAGGTACTTAGCTTATTTGGTTTCATTCTGGCGCATGGTCAAATGAAGTAAGTTGACCCGACAAGATTATGTTACACCAGACTCTTGAGGAGAAAGAGCGTATTTTGAAAATCAGTAATCGAAAATCTGGCGAGTGAGTAATTCGCCATTATCTCAACTGCAAAATAGCCACTTAATAAGAGTTGGAACATTGTCAATCTCTGAAATAAATAAGGCCTGCCAGCTTTTAAAATCGACATTCGAAAATCTTGTTTATATATATATATATATATATATATATATAGATACACCTAGTGAGCCAGACAAACCTACCTAGGTTTAAACGGATCATCAGGGAAAGTTTGGCCAAACTTTTCCTGACGATCCGTTTAGGTGAAACCTAGGTAGGTTTGTCTGGCTCACTAGGTGTATTAAAGGTATGCTCTACGGTTGTATTGAGCTCTTTTGTTAGTTAGTTGTTTACTCGTGTCGGGTTTTTTTCTTTGGGCTTCAGACCTGCATCTGTGCGATTTTTTGTCGGCAGAAGTTCATGTTTGTAGCTTTTTCTTTTTTTAAAACCTTTTTTTTTTCCCTCGAGATTGATTTGATTAGCAAATTAAAAATTCGAGGGTTTTTCTAGTTATATATATATATATATATATATATATATATATATATATATAAAGATGGAGAAAGATAATATTAAGTCCGTAAGTGGAAAGGATAATCCAAGTTTTTTTTTTAAATATAGAATATTAAAAAGATATATCGGCAGAGAGCTCAATGTATGAACTACAGAGCAATATGATATACATCAAGGAAGAGCTTAACATCGTGAAAATACGGTAATAGCTCATGATTTATGTCGACTTTACTGGTCGAAGTAAATCATGATCTATTACCGCACATACACACACACAAAAATATATATATATATATATATATATATATATATATATATATATATATATATGTCTAGCTACACTGATGAGCTGTAAACAGCGAAACAGTCTGTCTGTGGATGACGTTATATATATATATATATATATATATATATATATACACACATTACGAAATGGACAAAGTCCGACAATTATTTTAAGTTATTCGTTATTTTTATAGACACAAATAATACAGCAAATGCTCTGTTTATAATAAACAGCATTAACTACATTAACCGGAAAGGCTAGTAGTATAAAGAGTATATAGCGCCAATCATTTAAATGGTTGCTAGTCTACTTTAAATCATCTGAAAATTTGGCTTTTAGATAACTTTCACTCATAGATTGAAATATATCTTTTATTTTTGTATATGCGTTTGTATGGATCTATATATTCATATATACGTATGAATATCATTTTATGATATTTATAATAATTAATCTGCTTTGAAGAATCTAGCATACGTTTGCAGAAATCTTAAAAACTCATTTTTCTTTTCTATATTACTTCTATTGATTTCGAAACGGGAACGCAGCTAAATTGAATAAAATATTAACCCAACTTCAGTATCTGTCTATATTTGTGAGATGAGGTATTATGTACAATATCTACATTGTTCGGACTATTGTTCTCATATTTGTTACCATATTTATCACGTATCTGTCTATATTTTTGAGATGGGTTATTATGTACACTATTTACATTATTTGGACTATTGTCCTCATCTTTATTGCCATATTTATCACGTGTCTGTCTATATTTCCGAGATGAGGTATTATGTACACTATTTACATTATTCGGAGTATTGTCCTCATCTTTTTTACCATATTTATCACGTATGTGTCTATATTTCTGAGATGAGGTATTATTTACTCTATTTACATTATTCGGAGTATTGTCCTCATCTTTGTTGCCATGTTTGTCACGTATGTGTCTATATTTCTGAGATGAGGTATCATGTACACTATTTACATTGTTCGGACGATTGTCCCCATCTTTGTTGCCATATTTATCACGTATGTGTCTATATTTCTGAGATGAGGTATTATGTACACTAGTTACATTGTTCGGACTATCCTTTATCCACTGTGCCATGTGTCCTGAAGGACACATGGCACAGTGGATAAAGGTGTTAGATCCAGTGACAGAACCCAAAGTGTGTGAGTTCAATACCTGGTAAAGGCGGTGGAGAACTTGGAGAGGTTAATTAACAGAAGATAACTGATAACTGACATTCATTAGACATGGCACGTGGAACTAGAACAGTTTACAGCAGCGAGCGAAACAAAGGGTTCAGTTAGACATTCCAACCACCTGAAGAAGGCCGGAGCGTACAACGACCGAAACATTGTGATAAATATGGTAAATAAGATGAGGACGCTAGTTTGAACAGTGTAAATAGTGTAAACAAAAGCAGACCCCTGGTTCATCATCTACACCAATGTGCAGTGTCTACGTTCGAACTTCTAGGGGCGAAACCTGACCTATTCATGTCTGAACCTGGGATTGATACCTCTATTCTAGAGCAGAAAATCGCAATCCCATCCTACGCGCCACTAATCTGATACCAGAAAATCGCCACAGCCAAGATTTCGGCGCCTAGACAGGTTTCCATGCGTCAGAGAGCAAATAATGAGGACCTTGATCTCCTTGATATGTGTGCTTCACTTTCATTGTGTATCGTCCTTAGTCTGATGGAATTGTAATATTCGGCCGAATATCTGAGGCAGTCTACTTTTCTTGCCAATTTGTTCTTTCTTTCTTTCTTTTTTTTTCTTTCTTTCTTTCTTTCTTTCTTTCTTTTTCTCCTTTTCATTCTTTTTCTTGCGTTCATTTGGCTTTGTTCTTTCTTTCTCGACCCTTTCTTCTTTCTTTCTTTCATTCTTTCTCTACCCTTTCTTTCTTTCTTTCTTTCTTTTCCACTCATTCCTTCTTTTCTTTTTCTTTTCTTTTTCTTTCTTTCTTTCTTTCTTTCTTTCTTTCTTTCTTTTTCTCCTTTTCATTCTTTTTCTTCCGTTCATGTGGCTTTGTTCTTTCTTTCTCGACCCTTCTTTCTTTCTTCCATTCTTTCTCTACCCTTTCTTCCATTCTTTCTCTACCCTTTCTTTCTTTCTTTCTTTCTTGCTTGCTTGCCTGCTTGCCTTCTTTCTTTCTTTCTTTCTTTCTTTCTTTCTTTCTTGCTTGCCTTGCTTTCTTTCTTTCTTTCTTTCTTTCTTTCTTCATTTCTTTTTCTCCTTTTCATTCTTTTTCTTCCGTTCATGTGGATTTGTTCTTTCTTTCTCGACCCTTTCTTCTTTCTTTCTTCCATTCTTTCTCGACACTTTTTTCTTCCTTCCTTCCTTTCTTTATTTCTTTCTTTCTTCATTTCTTTTTTATTTATTTCTTCTTTCTTTTCTTCGTATTTTTGACATTTCTTTCATTTTCTTCATTTATTGCGGATTTGTTTTTCCTTCCTTCGTTTCTTTCTTTCTTTCTTTCTTTCTCAACCCTTTCTTTCATTCTCCACTTTTCTTTCTTTCTTTCTTTTTTCTTTCTTTCTTTCTTTCTTTCTTTCTTTATCCACACTTTGTTTTTTTTCTTTTCTCGGTCTTTTAATAAAACCAAGATCTACTGCGTAGGTAAGTCTTTCATAATGAAATTACCAGGTCCGTTACCAAACTCAGATGTGGGCCTTAATATTTAACTAGATATATTTCTTCAGCATGTAACCCTCACCTTCATCTACCTAGTCTGTCCATACCTGCCGACTTTCAATCCATCTTTGCAATAATCACTGGTCATGGAAACATCGAGCGCGCGCATGCGCATTCAAACAAACTTGTTCTTGAAATCTCATTCAAGTATATATATATATATATATATATATATATATATATATATATATATATATATATATATATATAGGTAATTTGTTGTATCTATACATGGCTTATTACCTATATTACAGTGACATCCAGTTACGCCCATTTTCAAATTGTCTCTCATTATCATTATGGTTTTTCTTTACGATGCACCTTCATTTTGTGTTTTTTCATATTTCCGTCGCCAGCAATAATAACGGGCGAATGTTTCTCGCTGATGTTAATGTCCCTTAACTAGAAAATGACTTCAGTGCTTTTGAAAGAATTTATTTTTTTAATGCGTGTCTCACAATAAATAAATGAGATGATCACACGAAGAAATATAATTAGAGATGCGAGAATATGTAATTTACACAGTATATAATCCGGAGGCATATATATATATATATATATATATATATATATATATATATATATATATATATATATATACAGTTCTGTATTTAGGCAGCAATCCATCTTTAATACATGTTTCGTTAAGCAAGTCTGACATGGTACTTCAAGTTTTCTTTCATATTTTTTTTTTATGTGTGAGTGTGTTTTCTTTTCTGGATATGCGAAAATTGTCCAAAAGATTTTTTAGTCAAAGCGCTTTCAGTTAAATGGTTATCCATTTTCAAAGATTTTAGTTATTATTATGGTCATGTTAGAAATAAAGACACAAAAGAGAAATTCAGTTAAAGAAATATATTAACAGAAACAGTAATACAAACTTATACAAACGAGTGTGTTACAACAAGAATGTTCGGTTCGACTCTCAGAGTTGACTGCTGGAAACTTTACTCTCCAAAAGGCAGTACCTGCTCCTATTTATAGCTGGGAGAATCCATGCGTGCGTGGGTAAATTACCATAACAGTTCTCATCTATCTATCTATCTATCTATCTATTATGGTCTTGTTAGGGCCAGAAATAAAGACACAAGTGAGGATTCGAGTTAAAGAAATATATTAATAGAGACAGTAATACAAACGTGAGTGTTACAGCAAGAATGTTTGGTCCGACTGTCAGAACTGATTGTTGGAAACTTCCCTCTCAAAAAGGCAGTAACTGCTCCTATTTATTTATTGTCGCCTTGCTTCAGGGTAAACGATTTAAAAAATACTGTTGTTACAGTATTATACTGTTATTTTAATTTTATACGGGTCTACGGGTAATTTTTGCCCGAACCTATTGGCTCCGATACCCAACATAAAATTCGGCCTTGTTCCACATCTGACCGCGTGGGGCGGTTGGTAGATATCCTGCAGTTGGAGATTCACTTGACTCACATCTAGCAGTTGACTACTTCTTCTACGCGCCGCTATCAAATCTTGTATGTGTTGTTCGTCTCCTAAGTATAATCGTTCGTTACCAGACTTCGTGGGATGATTCTATTCAGCAACCTTCCCTAGGCTACAACAAAAACATTGCGATTTCGAATATTTGGTGAATATCTTCGATAGGGTCACACCATGGATATAGAGTACTATGCCAACTTGATGAGCTAATTACGAAAAACTAACAACGCCAAACATCCATGGAAACTAACGAAAGGGTTCTTGTTTCCTCAAGAAAATACTCCAGCACGCAAGTCCTTAGTTTCAATGGCTGCTATGTGTGACTGTGGCTTTGAACTAGTTGATCATCTTCCCCAATCTCCTGGTTTAGCTCCATCTGACTATCATCTGTTCTCCAACCTGAAAAAAAAACAACAAAAAACAAAAACAAAAAAAAACAACAAAACAAAAAAAAAACAAAAAAAAAACGCTTGGCTGGGAACCAGCATAGCACTGATTCTAACGTCATATCCGCTGTCGATGACTTTGTTTTTACCAACATCATGAAAACCTCTTCACCAATGGACCCAAGCACTTCAACACCGATAGAAGTGTGTGGACCTCAGATCGGGCTATGATGAAAAATAGACCTCATTTGGACACATTGCATGAGACAGCCTATCTATTTTTCAGCCGACACTTGTACGTCAACTGTACGATACGTGAAATCTGAATGATATTTCTGCACCTAGTATCTATCTTAGTCCGTTATCGATGATAATGTTACTGTTTCTTATCGTTGAGTTGTGTTATTGAAACATTTGAAATTTTCATACTCGTTGACGCCAAAGTCCTAATGAAGAGGCCCAGATCGAAGAAGATGAAATAGAAAGAGCAAGTCTTTGAAGGCTGCGTGTACTCTTGTCTTCGCAGATCCGGCGGGCAGGCTTTACGTGCTGGATGTTGCCATAAAGGATAAGGATCTTCGACTCATTGGGGTTTATGCGCCAAATAACCAATTTGAGCGGCCTGTTTTTCGGCAGATCGAGACGTTTTTGACGACATCTCGTCGGGTAGTTTTAGCGGGGGATTGGAATGCCGTCCTTGACCACGACATAGATCAAGGGTCGGCAACCTATGGTCCGCGGACCGGATCCGGCCCGGCCCGGCCCGCGAAGACATTTTGACCGGCCCGCGAGCCTGATTACCAATGGCTCTATTTTTAACATGAGAGACGAGGCTTTCGAATTCGACAAAAGGCCTGCTGTTATCTTCTTCTGATCCACCCAACCGAATTTGAATATTATGACCGCAAAAACACGATCAAAACACAATCACCTCCATTTCAGCGTAAAAAAAAAACATAAACTAACCATAAACAAAAACTGAGACAAAGGGACAATGTTGTCTCAGTCGGCTTTCTATTTCATTCCTCTAACAGCGACCCCGCATCGCTTACCCCTGCTACCTACCCTATGTAAGTTGCTGGAATCTTTCAATGGGCCATGTTCGTATCTTATCATACCTCTCTTCTTCTCAAACAAGAGTCTTTCACTGATTTTTTGCATGCGGCCTGGCTCGACACGGGCCATATATTACGCTTTGTAAAGCTCAATTACTCTGCAAATAAACTGAATAAAATTAGAAATGTTTTAAATACCGAAATAAAACTCAAATGAATGTAATCAGTGCTCTTCGTATTTACTTATTCAGTAAGAAATAAATTCAGGATTTTGTTTCGTTTCCTACACATGTCAGTGCACTAAAAATATTAGACTATCTGCCAGTTATCTTTCATGAGACTTATTTTACCAAGTTGCGTTGCCTACGTTTAAATGTCAAATAATGGACACATATTTGTTATGACCCTTGGCTACATTAAAAGGTAAAAGAAGCGAAATGAACGTTAAAGTGAAAGAGTCCAGGGAGGGACTGACATGCGAGGTAGCAGAAATCTAAAGACAGTTAAACATACGCGCATTATACATACATGCCTCATGAATGTGTAGATGATACCGCATGTGTACGTACGTAAGTGTATATGTTTGCAAGTATTTGTACTCGTATGTATGGGTATATGTGCTTCGTTTTTGTTTTTTTGTTTGTGTGTGTGTGTGTGTGTGTGTGTGTGTGTGAACAATTTTCAATAACATTTTTTCAAAACCTACACGTCATAATATCATCCATTTCACTTCGGTTGATTTTTTTCACTTTGAAGTATTTTTGACGTTCCTTGAAGAAAAGTAATTTTTGTTAGGGTGTTTTTAATTTTAGATTTTCTTTAGTTTTTTCTGATTTCTCAATGTTTATTTTCCTTATGGTTTTAAATATTTAGGTTGACAGGGGTCTGTATATGTAATTTTCCTTAATTTTTCATTAATGGCCTTCGTACGGCCCGCGACCCGTCATTATAACACGATCCGGCCCCGCGGGGTCGAATGAGTTGCCGACCCCTGACATAGATCGTAGTGGGCTAAAATCGCCTTTATCCAGTGTGCCATGTGTCGTTGAGGACATATGGCACTGTGCATAAAGGCATTGGTTGCCTAAATATACATAGATGGTACAAATTGGTATACTAATTTGTCTTATCCATAAAATTGTTCTGAGAATTTTAATATTAGGTTGGTGCAAAAATAATGACGTAATAATGTCGTTTTTGACGTATTTTTTTAACGTCAAAAACGACATTATTACGTCATTATTTTTGCACCAACCTAATATATTGTCGACATGGAAAAAAATTTTTAATATAAAGGAAGGTACATTATTCAGAAAAAGGTATACGCAGGAGTATCTCTTTTTTAAAAACTTGGATATAATGTAACTATGATAACAAAACCATTTCGCTTTCATTTTTGCCTTGATAAAGTCTTGACGGAATAATTAATGGATGCTCCAGTTACCGCTACGCAGTAACTATTAGGTCGGTGCAAAAATAATGACGTAATAATGTCGTTTTTTGACGTTAAAAATACGTCAAAAAACGACATTATTACGTCATTATTTTTGCACCAACCTAATATATATATGTTGAAATGCTTTTGATATATATTAATAATTTTAATGCATTTCCATTTATTCGACATTTATTTTTAGTTACTTTTAGTGAGTACGTGTATTTGGGTTGCTGGACCTGTTATCCATATTTTATTAAACAGTGAAAATAATAATAAGCTGACTAGATTGACAAGTCTTATTAAAGAAAGAAGGTGACTTCGACCGGAATCAAACCTGTGTTCCATTTTCATGATGGGAATGACGATGTAGGTTTGATTAATGAAACAGACTGAGGGCACACGGTGTTGACCCCAGTGTCCACTCTTACATATACACACGCCCTATCGGGAATATATATATATATATATATATATATATATATATATATATATATATATATATATATATTACGTTCAATGTATTCGAGAAATACTAATAACGAAACTGACTTTATTAAAATATCTTGAGAATGCAGGCTGATGGACACAGTACACAGTGTTTAAAGTAAAAATAAAAATGGGTTATCTTTTTTTTTAATAATTTTCGAACTAATAAAAATGTCAGATTAAGAATAAATAATCTATCTATCTATCTCTATATATCTATCTAGTGTTAATAATCGTGTTCTATCTCTTCATCTACCCTAGTGCTTTATCTATCTATATATCTATGTATGTATGTATGTATCTATCTATCTATCTAGTGTTAATAATCATGTTTTATCTCTTCATCTATCTTAGTGCTTTATCTATCTATCTATCTATCTATCTATCTATCTATCTATCTATCTATCTCGCCTATTCTGTTTATTTTTTTTTATCTCGCTCTCTCTCTGTCTCTATCTACCAGTTCTGTTCGC
>CAHIKZ030000029.1:142500-152500 GCA_903632075.3 Acanthosepion pharaonis
TACCCTGTAGATGTCAGTGTAGCGAGAATAATTTGGTCTATGCTGGTGAGAGAGCTGCACCCTTGTGCCAATTAAATGACACAAAACTAATAATTCCTTTATTATTCATATTTTCTTTCGTATTTTTCCAATGGAAAATGACCCAGTGCCTATGTAGGTATTTCGTATGTCCATTCCACGAAATCGTTCCTTGCAGATTGACCACAGATTCTCGATTGGATTTAAATTAAGAGAGTTTCCGGGGCAGTCTATAGGTGTATATCGATTTATTTAAGCTATGGTGGCAGACTCTTCTCGTTCCACTGCAAATATCTAAGAATAACACGTCTAGTTCTACTACTCAGCAGGGATATCCTATCTACACCCTTGTGCAAATTAATTGAAACAAAACAAAACAAAACAAAACAAAAATCCGTTATTATTTACTTTCTTTCGTATTTTTATAATGAAACTTGGCCCAGTACACATGTTAGCACTTCGTATGCTCATTCCACGAAGTCTTTCCTTGCAGACTAACCACAGATTCTCAATTTGATTTAAACCACGAGAGTTTCAGGACCAATATATAAGTACTTTGATTTGCTCACTGGTAAGGATTGCCAGTGGGTGGTTGCAGCGTTACAATTTTTGTACACTTCCTTGGAGTAATGTCCATCGCAGACAATGACTGTAGGACAACTAATCGACAGTTGAGACAATATGGACTGGGCGTGATAAAAATCTGATCTAATCACGGAAAGGCAATATTTTTCAAGGCCATCATTCATTCCGAACATAGATTCATATTACTGCACACCACTGAAAATGACCTAATGTGAGGAAAAAATAAAATCGATTACACACTGTCAGGCGAGTGGTTCTAAAATTGACCGTATGGTGAAAGAAAAGAAACTAAATTTAATTAATTTGCACGAAGATGTATTAATACTTGTTACTAAGATTTTATATAAAGTTTGTTTTTTTTGAGGAATTATGATTTTGTTACAACTGATCCATACATCCAGAATTTTTGGCATGGATTTAACGTAAATACTTTCACTTCATGTTTTTTTTAATCTGTACCTCGATTATCCGGACTTCTATGTTCAATTTCCATATCTCTTAAGCTAACATTTTAAAATAGATTCAGGATAAGCACCCTCACTCATTTTTCCTCTCAGAATGCTTGCCAATTATACGCATTAACGCATTGGTGATCGGTACGTCGATTATCTGTACTTCGTTTATCCAGACCTCGATTATCCGGACAACTATGTTCAATTACCATATCTTTTAAACGAATGTTTAGGATGTATTCAGTGTAGGTACCACAGAAAGCAATGGCAACCTAATGCGGGAAAAATCTGCCTCGTCTGTCATGTATCGAAAGATACATGATCGCCTAAGCGTGTATTACGCATGGCACATAACTGACTGACTTTCCAGTCGAATGCATTACATTAATTTTCGTGCTAATACCATTGGTAAAGGTATAATTACTCTTCTTCTCCGCCCCCAGTTTCTATAGCCTTGGTTGGCAACTGGTCTATCGCAGAAAGAAATGGCAACCTAGTGCGGAAAAAAATCTGCCTCGAAAGATACATGATCGCCTCAACGTATGGCACATAACTGACTGCGCCTCACTGCTTTAATTCGTCGATCAACCATACCTCTATGGACTATAAAGTATAATATATAATACATAATATATAATATATACTATATTAGACGTAATATATAATATATAATACATAATACAAAATATATAATATATAGTACATAATATATAATACATAATACATAATATATAATACATAATGCATAATATATAATAGATGATATATAATACATAATATATAATATATAATACATAATATAAAATACATAATATATAATACATAATATATAATACATAATACATAATATATAATACATAATATATAATATTTAATAGATGATATATAATACATAATATATAATATATAATACATAATACAAAATATATAATATATAATAGATAATATATAATACATAATACAAAATATATAATACATAATACATAATATATAATATATAATAGATGAAATATAATATATAATATATAATACGTAATACATACATTGCGCTAACCAGATGTTTTTTATTAAAATTTAAATTATGTAACTATCAGTCTATAACGCGCACCTGAAGATTGCATTGTGCATGAAAATCCGAGTCGTGTTACTGGTGAAAGATAATATATATATATATATATATATATTATAATTATTTAAAAAAAAATTCCTTCGCTACATAAGTGTTCTCATGTTTCAAAAACGAGAGCCGAAAACTTCAATATAATTATTAAAATTAAATTGAGTTAAAGTATCAAGCCCTGTTTATCCGCAAGCGAAAATTTTAAAGAACTCCGGATTATTTACCTAACGTGTTCGTTCCTATTTTTCTACATATCTGCACACACACACACACACACACACACACACACACACACACACACACACACACACACATATATATATATATATATATAATAAAGAAGTAAACATACAAAGTATTAATCAGTAAACTTAATGTAATTAACGACGAAATCACTTCGCTAACAGATTTAATAAAGCATTAACTCCCTAACCACTCGTTGAATGAAGCGATCCTTATGTTTCAAATTATAAGATGGATTAGATGTTCCGTCGATGCTAGACCTTTCGAAAATCATCATATTTTCCTCATCAGGCATTAATAATTTTTTCATTTCAGGTAACTTCCAAGACGAAAATAAATATATTGCAGGCCAAAAGATGATTTTTTAAGTGCAGTGTCGCAACGCTTGATTTGTATTTTAAATATTTCAAGTGAGAACCTTAACTGAAATGTAACGCCTGACGCTGAAAATGTGATGATTTTCGAAAGTAATAAGCAGCTACGGAACATCTAATCCATGGTTAGTGAGTTAATGCTTTATTAAATCTGTTAGCGAAGTGAATTCGCCATTAATGTCATTAACTTTACTAATTAATTCTTTGTATAATTACTTTTATAATATTACATATGCTGCACCATTATATATATATATATATATATATATATATATATATATATATATATATATATATAATAAAAAAAATGAAGAACAGTAAGATATGTAATCCGGTGTTCTTATTGATATTTTATTTTTACAAAACAATGCTCAATGTAAATTTACAGAGCATAAATATTATAAATTAACTGATTAAAAATTAAAAAAAATACGTGATTAAAAAAATTAACTGATTTAGAAATATGGTTTCATCGCTACACAAGAATTACCATGTTTCAAAAACAGAAACTAAAAACTTCAAATTCAATTAAAAGCTTTATTTCTGTTTCATCTTCAAGCGATCTTTTGAATTTTTAAATCAGTTAATATATATATATATATATATATATATATATATATATATATATATATATATATATATATAGGCAGCATATCAGTTAATACATACATACATACATACATACATATATATATATAAAATTTCGCTTGAGGATGGAAAGGAGCCCATTTTACTTTCAATTCAATTTAATTTAAAGGATTATATTGAAGTTTTCGGCTCTAGTTTTGAAAAATGAGACCTCTTATGTAGCGATTTGGAATCATATTTTTAAATAAATAATTATATATATATATATATATATAGGCAGCATATCTTCATTCAGACATGTTTTATTGAATAATATGCATGTATTATGTCTATTTATTTTTGTAATGATCCTTTTCAGTTCTGTAATCAGGCATCGTCGTTTTTTCCTACCAAAGTACTTCCAATCATCTCTAAAATTATTCTCAGGAGTGAATTTGTTATCGAGGTACTGAACAGGCTGAATGCTGCGAAACTTCGATCATCGTACGAGAATCGGTATTTCCATGGGATATGACCGTAAATTTATGACTAATTCTAACGCAACAAGAGACTCAATTAATGTAAGATAAGATTACAACAACCGAAAACCTGGAACAGGATTTTACCGTATAGCATGTAACGACTGCCACAAGTATGCATAGGAGAAACCTCGAGGAATTTAAATAAAATAATCATATGAACACAAAAGAGATATTTTACAAGCAATGCATTGGTAGCTTTAATCAGTCTGACCATAATTTTGGAAATGCTACTTTAATTAAAAGGGAAATCAGTTTACTAAGGTGAAAAGTTATAGGAAGTGCACTGATTGGTAAATTACCTACGGTAAATTTTCGTCCAGTTTCTTACAAGGTTTCATCTTTCTTGCAGATCTTCTGTTAGCACAATGTGGCAGACATAAAAACACCAAAGATAACAAAAAAAAAAAAAAAAAAAAGAAGCGTAGGGAAAATTATTCAGATTGTCTCTGGAGACGTCTTTAAAAAAATGATAAAATTAAAACTCAAAAATTTAAATAAAGAAATCACATCATCAGCGATTTTTCTCGTTGCATAATTATAATAGACGTTAATTATAAACTTTAAAAAGATTGATAGAATTTTTAATTTAGTCTGATGAAGTTCTTTCCTTGTAGATGTCGAAACATGTTAAAGACAATTTTTCCACTTTGTCATTCAGTTGTATATATATATATATATATATATATATATATATATATATATATATATATATATATATAGTCATTCCATTACAATGTCATGCCTGATGTTATGGAACCAAGATGGAACTGACATAAGTGACATGTTACAAAAGGGTGTTTATGTTTTGAATCGTTTCTTATGTCTATATTTAGAAAATATCTCATTACGAAGATTCAGCAGTTCATCTTGATACTTATCTTTGATAATAAAAAAATTTATTATATATATATATATATATATATATATATATATATATATATATATATATATATATATATATATATATATATATATATATATGATGATGTCTAGCATCGTGAAACTCGTGAAACCGAACGATCCTTTGTGGCCGAGAGGTTAGGCACGTCAGCGTAAATGACAGTTCCGTATAGGATGCAGGTTCGAATCCTGGCAATGGACGAATATTTTCTATGAGAATTTCCCGGACATTCAGGCCGGTAAATGTTATTTAATACTGTTTATAATAAAAACAGAGCATTTACTTAAATACTTGTATCTATAAAAAGAACGTTAAACATAAAAATGTCTTTAATATATATATATCGGTCTTGTTTGTTTTCTTTTCATCTCCACCTCCACCCCGGTCCTCTACAATCTCAACACAATTTAGTACTTTGATTAAATTCAAAATGTCTAGGTACCATAGCGAAGAGGTTATCTGAACAATTACGATGAAAGTTTTTATAGGAAAGACATTGAGAGGCAACATTTCGGCGGGGGGAAAAGGGATTGAAGCCGAGTCCCCAGATCAGGACCAATAATATTGCTGATTCTCCTTTTGATTTTATCAAGGTAAATAGCAAGGGTACCTAAGCGTATGTGGAAGCAGTATTCTAAGCATGGACGAATCGTAGACTTATAGATATGCAAGACAGATATTCTGAAGAGAAAAATTGTCTCGCTCGACACAGTAATACATATTTCTTAGTAGCGATATATATATATATGTGTGTGTGTGTGTGTGTGTGTGTACATGTGTGTGTGTGTGTGTACATGTGTGTGTGTGTGTGTGTGTACATGTGTGTGTGTGTGTGTGTGTGTGTGTGTGTGTGTGAACTGAGAGTGTGTGTACGTGTCTTTCCTAAATAGTTATATGTATTGGGGTGATGTACTGAGGTAAAGATTAGATTAAATTAAGAAAAATAAAAGTAGAACGTTCTATTGTTAATTTTCTGGGAAGGCAAGCAAAAATTATGGTTTATTTTTGTTTATCGGATAACACAATAACAATGAGGCCGAACTGTTTCTATCGTTTGGCACAAACTGTTTGGTGTATTTTAGCCAAAAAAGAAACCTTGCTTGGAAGTAATCAATAATCGATGAAGACGCAAGTGTTGCTGGCAATTTTGTTCATATTATTTCCATTTTTATTCCAACCGACCCGAGGAAATAATAAATCTATAAGATTTTATAATTGGTTAGGTTTGTTTTGTTTAAGGGCATGTCATTTTTTTTTTTTTTTAGTTTATTTAATGCCGTATTCTGTCGTTTTGATAAACAATAAATGGATAGACATCGGTTCAGTTTCTACGCGAATCACAAAAGGTAAACAAGTCCGGTTTGAACGAAAGTGATAAAGTAGGCATAGTCGTGATTTCCAAGCGAGTCAAAGAAGGTATATATCTGTTCATCTGTAAAACATATAGATATATGTTCATTTTGAACGACGTTCAAAAAGTAGACATAGGTTTGTTTTTTTTTCTGTAAATTCAAGCCAAAATAGTAATTCACCCCAAAATAATAAAAAAAAGAATATATATTTACTAAAATTCACAACAAGTTGTGAGGAGAAGAGGATTTGCACCTATCCCAAACGTATTAAAACGTAAGCGAATGTAATGGATTTGAACTCGGATCCCTGAATCCCAGCCGTTATCCATTACTCCATCCTGCCTCCTTCTTTTGTTTATTTATTTGCATCTATAGAAAATAATGTATAAACAGAATATATATATATATATATATATATATATATATATATATATATATATATATATATATATATATATATATATATATATATATATATATATATAACTAGACTTTGTTTTCGAAAAACCCTCGAATTTTTGATTTGTTAATCAAATCAATTCCGAGGGAAAAAAGGTTTTAAAAAAGAAAGAGCTACAAACATAAACTTGCCGACAAAAATCCCACAGATGCAGGTCTGAAGCCCAAAGAAAAACCCCTGATACGAGTAAACAACTAACTAACAAAATAGCTCAATACAACCGTAGAGCAGACCTAGATACATTTAGTGAGCCAGACAAACCTACCTAGGTTTGTCACTAGGTGTATCTATCTATCTATATATATATATATATATATATATATATATATATATATTAGTGGTAAATATACATACATATGTAAAGGTTTAATCTCCCTCCTCTTCATACTTACATTTCTCTAAATTCTGTTTTTATTTCGGAGTTGTTTTTTTCTGTTTTCTTTTGAATTTGTAGGTCTGATGAATTGGATCGTATTTACGATTCCAATGGAATAAGTTATGACCATGGAATATTAGTGTTTAAGCCTTTTATTATATATATATATATATATATATATATATATATATATATATATATATATATATGCCAGCCTGTTCATATCTATCTATTTCCTATAGAAAATAATGTATAAACAGAATATATATATATATATATATATATATATATATATATATATATGTGTGTGTGTGTGTGTGTATATGTCAGCCTGTTCATATATTTCTATAGAAAATAATGCATAAATAGAATATATATATATATATATATATATATATATATATTAATTTTTTTATAAAAAATTATAACATAAGTATGTTATAAAATCACTACAAAAAATAGGCATTTTGTTTCAACACACTCTGTGTCTTATCAAGTGATGATGTTGAAAAGAAAATAGATGGTTTTAAAAGTTTCAGATTAATTAACGATCCTACACTAGGGGGGAAACATTGTTACAAAAGCTAGAATAACCAATCAAAAAACGAAGTATAGAAAGATTCAAAAGCTTGACAACGAAATCATGCTATAATAGCTATTCAGATTTTTAAATACGTGTAATATTAAAAAATAATTTATACTAACTAATAATTATAAAATTATATGATAAAATTTAATATTAAAATTAAAACTGGCAATTTTAAAATCCAAATTTAATCACTATTAAGTTTAAAAACTACAAAATTATTGAGAAAAGAAAAAATATATGTTTATTCAATTCATTGAAATTACGTTCGACAAGACGCTACAATACATCCCGACATTTGACAATACATGTATATATTTTTTTTTCTTTTCCCCTTTCTTTTCCGTTTTTATTTAAAGTTTGTGAATGTGGTCTTAAACTCACGCGTAAAACAACAAAAACACAATCAGATTATAATACATAAGCACCCAGACATAATTAGATACACACACACACACACACACACACAAAAAAAAAAAAAAAAAAAATATATATATATATATATATATTCTGTTTATACATTATTTTCTATAGATGCACATATTTGTATCACAAAAAATTAACGAATGAACAGAAAATATATTAAAATAATTGTCGGCATTAGTCCATTTAATAATATATATATGAGTGTATATATATTTTGAACTTATGCATAGTAATTTGTTAGCCATAACTTCCATTGTGGCATAAGTCCTATATTTAGGAGAACTCAGTGAAGATCAAACTCACTGCTTAGTCGTAATTGGTCTTGTTAACCATTACACGAAATCGTAGAATCCGTATATGCAGCATATATATTCAAAACAATTTTATCTATCTATCTATCTATCTATTATCTATCTATCTATGTCAGCCTGTTCATATCTATCTATTTCTTACCCATCTTATTTTATTAAGAAAATCATATAAGCTTCAATATTTTTTCAACAAAACTTTACGTATTATCAACATGTTTTATTGAAGTTAATGAAATTGTCTTATATATCCTAAAAGACTGTCACCTGAATTTGTTAGGTAAAAACAAATAATGACATTTTACTTCAACAAAAAGTTAATAAATTCATCAAAAATTGATCAACACCCACCTATAACAGAACAAATAACAAACATATCTGATAAGTCTTTAAATTCTGTACATTTTAATATAGTGGCCCTTCTCATTAACAGCCAGTAATCTATCATTTATTAATTTTGACATTGTTTTTTTTTTTATTTTAGCAGATTCAGTTTCCGGCATGGTAGTTTGAATTAATTTCAATAGGTCTGTTTTGCTGTTATATTGTTTGCCATCTTCATATAATTTCATCTTCACAATTGACCATAGATTTATGACCGGATTCAGATCAGGACTTGATGGTGGCCATTCCATTATATTCTCTCCTGCAAATCACTTATGCTCAAAGAATTCACGGGTATGCTTAGACTCAGGAAAAGGAGCATTGTTGCGCATAAATACAGACTTCACTTTGAAACTGCCAGACTGGAACTTGTACCATGCAAAGAAAGTTTTGTTCATAAAATCGCATCAGTTAGTACTGTTCAGTTTAACTGCTTCATCGACTTTGAATGGTCTAATAAGAGTTTGGCCGACAATTCCAGCCCATATCATAACACTACCGGCACTTTGTTGTCGTCTTTTAGCTACAGGCACGTCTGAATTGAATAAAATCCATCCTTTGGACCATCCATCAGATCCATCAAAAGTCACTCGAGATTTGTCCGTGAAAAATTACGATAGAAAAGTCAGTTTTCATGAAAGTCTTGGCCCAATTTTGACGCTTTAAAATATTTTCTTTAGTGAGGCTAGGGGAATTTTTTACAGATCCCAATACACAAAGTATTTTACATATTTTGTCCTTCTTGACCTCATCAATTCGACCTCATTAATTCCAGCCTTTTTCAAAGATCTGAGTACTGGTCAAAAGGGGTTGTTTCGATATAACTCACTTTAGTTTGCGTTCATCTCGAGGAATCAAGTTCTTAAAGCCTTTTCCTTTGCTTCGAGTTCTCAAATCATATGTTCAACAGCCATCTTTATCGCTCGATGATCTATGCAAAAATTCATTGATATCTCTCATTTTCTGTTTTTCAGCCGTTGGTAGATCCTTCCCTTCAAGCATGTTACCACGTATATTATGGACAATGTATAGATGTTAACAGAGTTATCTGCCCTTGGAGTATACAAATACAAGTGAGAAGGAGGCGGCCATTTGTTTTTTCGGTATTGCTCAGAATCATGTCCAGCGGGCATCTTCTGCACTTTACAGACAAGAAGAAGAAATAGTTATTTTTTATTAGATTTCAGTTGTTTAAAGCTAATATTAGTTTAATCTGTATACTGTCTTCAATCAGTCCATTTTCGTAAGTTCTAAATATCTAAAAAAACTAACCATTAAAAATGGCGGAAAATTGACTTAAATATTT
>CAHIKZ030000029.1:155000-192500 GCA_903632075.3 Acanthosepion pharaonis
TGGAAAACCTAAAGAATGAAAATAAAAAGAAAAAAGGAAAATAAAAACGAAGAAAAGTTAACGAATGAAAGCAAAAAGATAAGAAAAAAATTAAGAATGAAAATAAAAAGTAAGAAAAGCTAACCAATGAAAATAAAAAAAATGGAAAACCTAAAGAATGAAAATAAAAATGAAAAAGGAAAATAAAAACGAAGAAAAGTTAACAAATGAAAGCAAAAAGATAAGAAAAAAATTAAGAATGAAAATAAAAAGTAAGAAAAGCTAACCAATGAAAATAAAAAAAATGGAAAACCTAAAGAATGAAAATAAAAATGAAAAAAAAGGAAAAATAAAACGAAGAAAAGTTAACAAATGAAAGCAAAAAGATAAGAAAAAAATTAAGAATGAAAATAAAAAGTAAGAAAAGCTAACCAATGAAAATAAAAAAAATGGAAAACCTAAAGAATGAAAATAAAAAGAAAAAAGGAAAATAAAAACGAAGAAAAGTTAACGAATGAAAGCAAAAAGATAAGAAAAAAATTAAGAATGAAAATAAAAAGTAAGAAAAGCTAACCAATGAAAATAAAAAAATGGAAAACCTAAAGAATGAAAATAAAAAGAAAAAAAGAAAATAAAAACGAAGAAAAGTTAACGAATGAAAGCAAAAAGATAAGAAAAAAATTAAGAATGAAAATAAAAAGTAAGAAAAGCTAACCAATGAAAATAAAAAAATGGAAAACCTAAAGAATGAAAATAAAAAGAAAAATGGAAAATAAAAACGAAGAAAAGTTAACGAATGAAAGCAAAAAGATAAGAAAAGAAAATTAAGAATGAAAATAAAAAGTAAGAAAAGCTAACCAATGAAAATAAAAAAAATTAAAAAACCTAAAGTATGAAAATCAAAAGGAAGAATGAAAATAAAAAAGTTAAATAAATGGTAAAGAATGAAAATAAAAAAAAAAATGAAAGAACGAAAACAAAAAGGAAAGAAATCCAATGAATGTAAAGAAAAAGAACGTGAAAAAAAAAATGTACGTGAAAGAGAATGATTGAAATGGTACAGAAGAGTAGGAACCGGAAATACTAAAGCAAAATGAAGTGAAAAGAAGAAAAAGAAAAGAAGTAGATACCGAAATAAAGAAAGACAAATATTAAAAACAGACCGGCGCTCCTGACACTAAAAACAAACAAAAAAAAAAAAAAAAAAAAAAAAAAAAACACACACACACATACAAAACGGAAACAAAGGAGAAATTAACGAGACTAAAACAATAGAACAAAACCCAGGAAGAAACTCTTGAAAAACTTGTCGCGAGTGGGGAAAAAAGTTCACCCTGAAGACGCATAAATGTCCTACGTTGCAAGCGAGTCGGTGATTTAGTCGCAACCAGATGCCTTAAAAGGCAGTCATTATGAAAAGATGGCCGCCCAGTAGTGCGAAGACAAACACACAAACGTCATTACTAAAGACGAGCGACACATAGCAGTAAGTAACGGGAGCTATAAAAGTCCAGAACAGGACGGAAGCCTTTAAAAATCTACCTTCAACCGCTTCCAATCACCTTCGCAACACATGTGCACGCAAGTACAAACAGATAGAGTTATCCAACTTTCTCCGTCTGGCACAAGGCCATAGATTTGATAAAATAGTGAGGTTAAAATAACTAAACAAATTAATCTGCGAATGGCCTTTTATTTAAGTTTAATAATACGGGGTCTGCGTAATGGTTATCTGCACCGAAAATAAAATCAGTAACATCTACATTGAGGCGATTCTTAGACAAGAATTCCTATCAGGATCCATTATTGGCGGGCACAATCTTAACATCATAAGATATGCAGATGACACAGTATTGATAGTAGATACTGAAAGCAAATTACAAGGACTACAGAAGGTAGTGAATGAAAACGAGAAGAAAGAATTAAGTATTTATTCGAAGAAAAGAGAATACATGCTTGTAAGCAAAAGAAACATCCCAACATGTAAATTACAAATTGGTGATAACCAAAATCAAACAAGTACAACAATTTAAATATCTGGGAAGTGTTTTAACAAAGGACGGAAAGTGTGACACTGAGATACGAAGGGGCATTCGGATAGCGAAAGATGTCTTCTAAAAGCTAAGAAGAGTATTAAGAGACAGAAAAACTTCGTTAGGAAAAAAGAAAAGAGTACTGAACTGTTATGTGATATCTGTCCTCCTGCCTGTGAATGAAATATGAAAAATATGAAAGAAGCTCGAATCTTAACAATCCTATCTTTTTAGAATTCTTTTCATCCTGGGGAATATTAAAATAGGTAATTTTCAAGGTAATCGTTTGTGGCCCAGATCAAGATGTTGCCAGCAATAAACACATACGACTAAAGGAACATCTCAACATGTAAATTACAAATCAGAGATACCAAAATCAAACAAGTCCAACAATTTAACTATCAGGGAAGTGTTTTAACAGAGGACGGAAAGATGCCTTCCAAGAGCTCAGTAAAGTATTAAGAAACAGGAAAATTTCGTTAGGGAAATAGAAAAGATGGTTGAAATATTAAGTAATGTGCGTCCTCCTATATGACAGAAAATGCTAGGCAATCTCCTCCCAGGTGAAGAAGAGACTTGAAGCAACAGAAATATGGCTCTAGAGAAGGATGTTGAGAATACCTCAGACCGAAAATATGAGAAACGACGATGCTTTAGTGAAAATGTAAACAGAGATGAAACACTATACGTCAGAGAAAGACAATTGAAATTTTTAAGGCACCTAATGAGGAAAGAAGACTTGGAAAACTTGATACTCCCGGGACATATAAAAGGCAAGAGGGTCCGAAGAAAACAACGCATAACCGAGTTAATGAGTTTGTGAAAAATGTATGGCGGAACAGACTTTAGGAGAGATATCAAAGAGACAACATTTACTGCAAAGGACAGAATATCGTGGCGAGCTGTGACACACCAACATCTTGAAGGGCCACGGCACATAAATAAAGAAAGGCAGGTTTAGATTTTGACTTTGGCTGTTGCGTTCCAGCTGTGGCCATTTGGAAACTGCATGATTCCGTTTATTCTTCGTCTAAGTATGAGTTAAATAGCAGGGTATACTCTGTTTTATAGCCTTATATAGAAGTCAGTAGGGCAGGTTGATTTTTAACTTTCTATAGAACATCCACATTGCACTCGACGTGAAAGCCGGGGTTTGATGTGATAAGTAGTGATACTAACAATTAGATTTATATCTTTTAGCAATTTTGGGGCATTTAATTTTGAAGATCTGGAAAATGCACAGAAACAACTAATTTCCAAAGGTTTTTGCTTTGAAACTGACTTCAAAAATTTACTATTTCAAGAATGTATCCAAATAAAATATTAGATAAATTGGAGGGAAAATAGATTCAAACCAGAATTCTAATTATGAATCACCCCAAGCAAAATATGCAGTTTTTTGTTTACTGCAAGTAAAAACTGTGTAAAAAATTTAAAAGATTACAAAAAAGGCTACTCAATGAATAAGATTTGTTAGATTATTTGATAGATCATAATTAATAAAAGCAAAAAAATAGACAAAAGTTTATATAACACCATAATATTGGGCACACATTATAAGACAAGATGTTTTAAAAATTTAATATTTTTAATCGATAAAGCCGATCAAAAATCGTTAAAACGATTTCGTTCAAACTCGGTATGTAGGTAACATATTGCACCTCATCGAACTGTGTTTATAACTAAATTGTTCAGTATAATTTCCCTTTGATGTAAATGAAGGACTTATTTGATGGCACAGTTATCTATTTATATATAAAACAGAGGCTGTCTGTGTGTTTGTCTCTCTCTGTCTGTGTGATACCTTTTCACTCGAGATCCATCCAACCAATTTTGACCAAACTTGGCACATACATTGTACAATGTAAGAGATACGGTCTTAGCGTAAAATATCGTTAATATTAAAAAAAAATCAATAATCGATAAAGCCGATCAAAAATCGTTAAATTCAATTTTTTTTCCCTCCGATTTCGGTATGTAGGTAACTTATATCATGACAAGCTCAACGATACCTCATTTTTTTATTTCGACGCCACTGTGTTTATCGAAAAACCGCCAAAACACAACACAAATATTAAGCTAAAAACTCCCTCAATATTCAATCAATCTAATACAAACTCCACTCAATCTTAGCCAATAATAAGTAGATTGTTTAACAGTCATTTAACTTGATAATTGAGTCCACCCTTATAGTGAAAACCCGCGGAAATAGCGATTTTTACTGGTTTCTTTCTTATTTTTTCGTTGAACTTTCAACCAATTTTCTTCAAACTTAACAATTGCTTTATGAATGTATCCTCTTTTACATCCCTGGTAGCACACTAACAAATTGAATTCCAAAACCTCCAAAACAATTGTGGTCTAAAGTGCGTCTTCATGTTGCCTGTTTTACGCATTCATGTCTTCGGCTAACTTTGATTGAATAAATACAGACTACTTCTGTTATATCAGTAACTGTATTAATTCAAAATATTTTTTTAATGAAATTACTTTAAAGTAATTGAAGAAGATAGACTCTGTTACATCTAAACATGATGTTGTTTTTGCTCCATTCTAATTGAACGCTTTTTCTGATCGACCTCTTGGGTATGGCTGCTAGTTTAATAATAATGTGCTTGTGTCTTCCATCATGTCCATATACAGTTTGTAAAGCTTTAGGAAATTAGAGGTTTTACAAGGCTGCTGCTATAAGACTTTCACTGGTCACCGGAATGAAATTCGTACGCACCGTAATTAAAAAAAAACGGTAACGATTTGGAAAAATATCTTCTGTCTTTGTTTATCGTGTCAGGCGCTAATTTTCAAATTGAGTGCAATACCATGTTTCCAAAATCGACCTGCCCTCGCAGCCAGCATAGAAGATGGAATTCATTGAATTCAGCTTTGAATAAAATGAGGCAGTATGGACTCATTATCCATTTGCGTAACGAACATTTGAAAAGAATAATTCTAAATTCCTACCCACCATCACCACTACCAACATCATCACCTGTTAGCATATCACAGGCCAGTGAGACAGTCGAGGAATAAATAAAAGAAGGATAAATATATGTGTATTCCTTGAAAATCTGTTTCAAACGCACGCGCACGTACACAAACAAAATATTGTCAGATTATGGCAAATACATGCATGCCACACGCACATTATTGCTGAATAATTGTGTCGTCAAATGAAACCCTTATTAGCTTCAAAGGGAAATTATCGTGAACAATTTAGCTATATTATGATGTAATATATTATACAGTGCAGTAATTTTAATTTGGTTTATTCATTTATTTTGTTTTACGGCATATCAACAACATCAATGGGTTATTTAATTCTAACAAGATTTTTAGGATGGGTTCGTATGAATAGAATATGTATTCTTTGTAAGAAATCAGTTTGTAGATCATGTTTCATTGACGTATTTTTGTAAAGACAGTTTTTGTCGAGAGCTTGGTTTCATTGATGTATTCTTTTCAGATTGGTTTAGTTTATATTGTTTTACGGCATATCAACCTCAATGGGTTATTTAATGCTGACAAGATTTTTAGGATAGGTTTTGAATAGAATATGTATAAGAAATCGTTTATGAATAGAATTTTTGTAAAGATGTTTTTTTTGAGTTTGATTTCATTGATATATTCTTTTCAGATTGGTTTAGTTTATTTTGTTTTACGGCATATCAACCTCAATGGGTTATTTAATGCCGACAACATTTTTAGGATAGATTCGTATGAATAGAATATGTATTTTTTGGTTTGGTTTATTTTGTTTTACGGCATATCAACCTCAATGGGTTATTTAATGCCGACAACATTTTTAGGATAGATTCGTATGAATAGAATATGTATTTTTAGGTTTGGAAAACTTTGTTTTACGGCATATCAATTTCAATGACGTTATTTAATGTCGACAACTTTTTTAGGATCAATTGTATTTCTGGTAATATACTTTTGGTTTAAATTGGTTTGGTTTATTTTTTTTTATGTTTTCAACCTCAATGGGTTATTTAATGGACAACATTTTAGGATAAACAATGAATAAACTGTATTCTTTGGTTTAGATTTGTTTGGTTTATTTTGTTTTTACGGCATATCAACTCAATGGGTTATTTAATGGGACAACATTTAAAGGATAGATTCGTATGAATAGAATATGTATTTTTTTGGTTTGGTTTATTTTGTTTTACGGCATATCAACCTCAATTGGTTATTTAATGCCGACAACATTTTTAGGATAGATTCGTATGAATAGAATATGTATTTTTAGGTTTGGTTTACTTTGTTTTACGGCATATCAACCTCAATACGTTATTTAATGCCGACAACATTTTTAGGATAGATTCGTATGAATAGAGTATGTATTCTTTGGTTTGAAATTTTCAATAGATTGGTTTGGTTTATTTTGTTTTACGGCATATCAACCTCAATGGGTTATTTAATGTCGACAACATTTTTAGGATATATTCGTATGAATAGAGTATGTATTCTTTGGTTTAGATTGGTTTGGTTTATTTTGTTTTACGGCATATCAACCTCAATGGGTTATTTAATGTCGACAACATTTTTAGGATAGATTCGTATATTCATGTATTCTTTGTAAGAAATAAGTTTATAGATAGATTTCATTGACGTATTTTTGTAAAGACGGCTTTTTCTCGAGAGTCAAGTGTATTTCTCGTAATATACTTTTTGTTCAAAAATGTATTGCTGGTAATATTTTTTTATATTTTCAAAAATGTATTGCTGGTATTTTTACCTTAAACAAAAAAACTGTTTTTATACTATCAAAGTGTTTTGATCCCAGTTTGGGTGTGAACTATTTGCCCATAAGACGAGACCTTAAAGGATGCTACCACCCCGGGTCAGAGCGGAGCTGGGAATAACAGCTCGGAGGTTATTCGCCCGGATATAGTTTATCGTCATACCCTGGACGTGTAGTTTAAATGAAATTTTCAATAAACAATCCAAATTTAGAAAAATTTGTCTTATAATTTGTATATATATATTATATACATTTTTATCTAATGATTTGGCTTTTATTAGTTATTATCTAATAAATGATTTAACGATTCTTATTCAAAGCAGCTTGTTTTGCAATATTTTTGATGTAATGAATATGCAAACCTGCCCCCCACAGTAATATGATTGGTTGGTGTCAGCCATAAATTCAGACTGATGTGGAGGATGAATTGGAATTAACGCCTATAATTTACTACGACGAGGACCAGTCCATTACGGTTACCTGCTAGATTTTTCGGAACATAGGCAAAACCACTTTAACTACTTCAACAAATATATTTTCCAGGACATATCAATTTACAATTTTTTGACACATTGAAAACTGTAAAAAACTGTTTTGATGATTCATAATCTGAATTCTGGTTTTGAATATATTTATATATATATATATATATATATATATATATATATACATATAAAAAAAAAAACTGGCAAGCTGAATATTTAAAACCCAGTAATTTTAAAAGTTAGAAAAAATTCGTCTTGAGGATGAAATGGAACTAAATCTTTTAATTTAAAAACAAAATTAAATTCGTGGCTTTTATCTTCCATTTTTGAAACATGGTTAGAAATGTGTCGAAAAAAACCATATTTTAAATCAATTAATTTATATATATATATATATATATATATATATATATATATATATATATATATATATCAACATTATTTGAATTTACAGAGAGAGAGAGAGAGAGAGAGCGAGAGAGCGAGGTCGGAGGGGGGAATAATTTTTCTCCTATAAGAAGTCGGAGACGTTATTAAACTCTATCGAAACTAGAAAATGCAGTCTGGGCATCTCCCCCACCCAAATATGGCAACAGTACCCCATTTTCGGTCTGATTTGGCTCTGATAAAGCTAAAGCATAGCATTAGGATTCAGGTACTTAAACCTATGTACGCTGGTTTAGTCTTCTCATCAATTTCAATCTTAAATAACTCGACCCCCATTAAAGCATAAACTAGTCTTATTAAGCGGTATTTGGTTCCCTGCTTAGAGAATTCTTTTTGCGACTTCACCGATCACTGTACTAGCCACAATTACGGGTTTTGTAACTTGAGAGACGGCCTATACGTTATCTGACCAGCGCTTTAGAATACTAGCCCCAACTTGTTTACGAGATAGAACTTATTGTGTCTCGGATTCACTTTTATGTTTAAATTGTACTCTTAACTTAACAACGAAGCCCCGTTTGTTCTGTTCGTATATGACCGGAGAAAAGAAAGCTGGGAACCTTGTTATAGTCGAACGATTTGATAGCGCGCCAACGAAGCCAATAAACGGTCAGTGTTGACTGTAACCTGTTCCAACTTGGGTCGACCGACTGAGTAAATCAATTAAGCTAAGGTGACTGGGAGGCTATCAAAACGTGATCTTGTACCACGGAGGAAGATTAGTGAGTGACAGTTGGTTCGTTTGCATTAATGAACAAGTACATATGTGTACGTAGGTGTACAAATGTTTAGCCTAAATGACTGTAGATAAATACAGACATCAGATTATTGACGCTTAAGGAAGCAACAACTAACTGGATTTCGTCTATTTTTTTTTATAGTGTTCACCTGGTACAAGGCCTGAGAGTCACTCGATGTAGAGAGTTATTGAGTAAGAGGTACAGTTTATGCGGATATGGGGAAACGATACGGTTAAACCTGGAGTTGAAAAGGTTAAAATGGCTGTGATCGGGAAAGCATCCTCTTGGGAGTCGGTTCTAGAAAGTCGTGGTTTTTAAAAGTGTATACATTTAAATGTTACTTAATAAAAAAAATAGATTTAAAAAATACACACACAACTATGAAGTTACACACTTTCACTGTTTTTATTCAACTATGCAGCTGATTTGGTGTGAAATCAGTGCCTGGTGTTTTTCTTCGCGATTTCTTCAATGTTTGGTCGAATGTGCGATAAGCAGACCCTCGTTTCTTCTTCACTTGAGTGTAGTCTTTCTCGCTTCTTATTTTTGATGTTATTTACGGTTGTGAAGCCTAATTCGCATAAGTAGAAAATTCCAATAACACTGATAAAGCTAAAAGCTAACGTAGAATATTTCTTTTGTAGTGAAATCCAAAATATATCAATGGTTTATTTTAATCCCTCGATCACTAGAAATGGCGGCCAATTCTTCTTCACAATGAAATAATAGTGGAAAGAATTATTTGAAAAACAAGATTAATACTTATTCATTTATTCAAATACTATCGCTGTACCATTACTACTCTCCCCATATATATATATATATATATATATATATATATATATATATATATATATATATATATATACTATTTACATTATTCGGACTATTGTCCTCATCTTTGTCGCCATATTTATTACAATGTTTCGGCCGTTGTACGCTCCGGACTTCTTCAGGTGGTTGGAATGTCGAACTGAACCCTTTATTTCTCTCACTGGGGTAGACTGTTCTAGTTATACGTGCCTTGTTTAATGGATGTCAGTTATCAGTTATCTCCTGTTAATTTTCCCCTCTGAAAGTTCTCCACTGCTTTAACCCTGTTAATTCCCCTTTCCAAGTTCTCCACTGCCTCAAACATGGCACGTGGAACTAGAACATTCTACCCCAGCGAGCGAAATAAAAGGTTCAGTTCGACATTCCAACCACCTGAAGAAGGCCGGAGCATTGTAATAAATATGGCGACAAAGATGAGGACAATAGTCGGAATAATGTAAATAGTGTACATAATACCTCATCTCAGAAATATAGACAGATACTGAAAGGCCGAAACGTTGTCATAAATATGGCGACAAAGATGAGAACATTAGTCGGATTAATGTAAATAGTGTACATAATACCTCATCTCAGAAATATAGACAGATACTGAAAGGCCGAAACGTTGTCATAAATATGGCGACAAAGATGAGGACAATAGTCGGAATAATGTAAATAGTGTACATAATACCTCATCTCAGAAATATAGACAGATACTGAAGGGTCAAAACGTTGTAATAAATATGGCGACAAAGATGAGGACAATAGTCGGAATAATGTAAATAGTGTACATAATACCTCATGTCAGAAATATACGATTTAGCGTTATGAAGACGTTCTTTCATATCGATTAATGTATTGTTGGTAATTTTAGTATATAAAAATGTATTGCCAGCATTTTTTATTATAAAGATGTATTTTCTGGTTTCCATAGAGTTTTCTTTTTGTTTGGGAGATGACTATTTGCCAATATCTGGGACCCTAACATGTGCCACCACTCCAGGTGAGGGTGGACAACGGAACAAAGTAATTAAGAGGTGGTTCCACGTTTCTGAAAACCTCCAATCTTCTGATCAGAGGCCTTGCTGCCGGATGTAGTATATCGTCATACAAATGGTCCCTACCAGAGATGTTAAAGCTAGGTTAGAGAGGAGATCACTTCTCAATTTTATTCGTGTAGAGTTTCGCAGGTGCAACCATATAGTTGTTTCATCAGCATAGGTATTCACAACTGATCAGGATGGAGGAGAATGGTGTGAAGATCAGCTGTATAAAAATATCATCTAAAAAACTTATAATAAAAAATCTATAATTGAAGAATTATAAGTAAAAAATATAATAACAAAATCTATAATTAAAGAATAAAATGTAAAAAATTGCAATAAGAAAATCTATAATTAAATAATAAAGCATAAAATTTATAATGACAAAAACTATAAAAAAAGAATGAATCGTAAAAAATGAATTAAACATATTGCATTAAAATTATCGAATTAGAATTATAAAATAAGAATTATGGAATTAGAAAAAATAAATAGAATTATAGATAAACTAATAAGAATTATTGAATTATAATTATAGATTAAAACTAGTGAATTTATCATTTAAACGTTTTTTTTTTGTGGAACATATATTTGAGCAGCGGCTCCGATTCATTTATTCATATATTTATTTTTGCCTATAGGTAGAATACTCAAGAAATCTTATTAAATGAAAAATATGCGCATCGGCAGGATTCTAACATCCGTCCTCCATCTTGCAGGAGAAACAGTCGTTAGGAACGACTAGTTCTAGACCAGGGGTCGGCCACCTTTTGGAGAGAACGGGCCAGAAAGCTATGCATTGTCTTGGAAGAGGGCCATAATATCAAATGTATTGTAACAAATTGTCTCGATTTCAGACTTTGTCCAGAAGGCTGCCTGGGTCTGGAAATTTAAAGAAAGAAACAAACCCCCAATGAAGTTAATGCTATATTATTTAAATAAGGTTCTTTATTTTACTACCGGATAACAACTGACACAATCAACAAATATGTGAATTTCTTACTACAAACGAAATACAGTTAGAAATGTCAAATTATTTAATGGACCATTTGTGTCTGCTTATTGTTTGATAACTTCTTTACATCAGGGGAATATTTGTCGATGACAGGAGCAAAACATCATCCACTGGACACTAATTATGTAATTAAGTTGTGGAACAAGTTGCAAAAAAATATAATTTGGAGTTAACTGACTTAAAATGCGACGAATTTTTTTAAAATCAAAATTTCAATCCGAATCGATTGCTGACAAGAAATATCTTTTGACAAGCGAAAAATAGAAAAGCCTATTACATAATGCGAAAATGTTGGTATCATTATGGTTGTGAACAACTTTTTTCAAAGATGAAATATATTAAAAGCCGTTTAACAAGACTGGGTGAGGACCACCTGGATGATCTGTCTATATTTCTGAGATGAGGTATTATGTACACTATTTACATTATTCGGACTATTGTCCTCATCTTTGTCGCCATATTTATTACAACGTTTTGGCCTTTCAGTATCTGTCTATATTTCTGAGATGAGGTATTATGTACACTATTTACATTATTCGGACTGTTGTCCTCATCTTTGTCACCATATTTATTACAACGTTTCGGCCTTTCAGTATCTGTCTATATTTCTGAAATGAGGTATTATGTACATTATTTACATTATTCGGACTGTTGTCTTCATCTTTGTCGCCATATTTATTACAACGTTTCGGCCTTTCATTATCTGTCTATATTTCTGAGATGAGGTATTATGTACACTATTTACATTATTCGGACTATTGTACTCATCTTTGTCACCATATTTATTACAACGTTTCGGCCTTTCAGTATCTGTCTATATTTCTGAGAAGAGGTATTATGTACATTATTTACATTATTCGGACTATTGTCCTCATCTTTGTCACCATATTTATTACAACGTTTCGGCCTTTCAGTATCTGTCTATATTTCTGAGATGAGGTATTATGTACACTATTTACATTATTCGGACTGTTGTCTTCATCTTTGTCACCATATTTATTACAACGTTTTGGCCTTTCAGTATCTGTCTATATTTCTGAGAAGAGGTATTATGTACATTATTTACATTATTCGGACTATTGTCCTCATCTTAAGGGTTAGAACATCACACTTGGAGCAGCGAGGAGCGAACAGCTGACGCCGCGGCAAAGACGTTACAACTGGTGTCGTGACCATAGGATCAGAACCCTGGACCACGTCACGTCACAGTTGGCGCCGCGAACGAGATCGAACGACACAGTCGACGCTGCGACCAGGGGGGACGACGTCACAACCGTTCTCTCTTTGATTGGTTGTCAACGAAAGCGCGATCTTGTTCGCTATTCGGCCCTTGATGGGGTGGGTGATTTTACCAAGAACAGATAGATTTATTCTTTTTAATGCGTGAAATCTAAATCAAGGACTCTGGCTAGATTTGGAACTCGATAAGCGAAGACCGTTTTCTTTGCATATAAACGCTACGCTATGCGAAGATTTTAATGTGCTGCTACCTTGTGGGTATATCCAAACGTGGATTAATTTAAGCAAGTAAATCCTTCTGATCTTGTCGGCATCAATCAAAGGGAAACCACAGCAATCATATCTACTGTTGTGAAGCTGTGCCCGTATACGCCGTACGAGAATCTACAAGGTAAACACATATTATTTGTAGATATTAGGAAAACAGTAAAATGGTATTGCTGGTGATTAGGAAAGGTCATGGGGTAGTTCCGACCAACAGAGCAAATTGTTAAACATACGTTAACATAAAAATTGTAATGTTCTTAAGCAGCCTGGTCTGATCTAGACTTTCTTATGGTTTTTATGCATGACACCAAATTCGTTTTGAAATATCTAAACTGTCAGCTATATACAACCATTTTAGTCCCGGGTATGACATCCAGCATCAAGGCTTCTGAGTGGGAGATTGGAGGGTTTGAAACGTGTAGAATCATCTCTTAATTTTTATTCCCAGGTTCATCCTGACCTGGAGTGGTAGCACCTGTTAGGGTCCCAGTTATTGGAGAATAGTGAATCCCTAAAAAAACACCATTAAAGCAAAGTACTAACAATACATTCTTATATAAAAAAATTACGAAAATAGCTATTCATAAAATGACCAACAATACACATTTATAGTAACATTAGCAACAATATATATATAATAAAATTATCAAAATTACAATTACAATTAGCCACCGAGAGACTGAATAATATAAAAACAAAACTAATTTTTACAAACACATGAATATCTTGGGGTAGTAAAGTTTGAACCATTTGAATCTTGCAGGGAAACATTTTAAAAAACAGATTCAGAATCTTCTGAAGCAATGTTCTGGCGATGCCTAGTTGATCAGAACGACAGCAGATAGAAGCAGATGGATACTCACGGAAACTCTGACGAACAGCTACCACCGCTGGGTCAGTGCGCACAGTGAGCTGACGACCTCTTCCCGGAAGATCGACTGATCCAGTTTCTTCAAATCAGTCGATCAGGTTTCCAATCATGATATCGATAGGAGAATACCCTAACATTAAAATGTTGCCAGTAATTTAAGTAATTGATCTTAGAATAGAAACCTCAATGAGTTTTATTCGTTGCTAGACATCATACGTAGCCATTTTATTCTCCAAGGAATGCTCCATAACAAGCAAAAAATAGAAAAGAAAAAAAAAATATTGAAAACGAGCAGAATAATCCACAATACATTTTATAGCAAAATGTCTAACAAAATATTTTATCTGTAGTTGAAGTGAAACAATTGCGTTCAAAATATAGAAGTGTTAATATACCACTAAATAAAATTAACCAACCAACAATACATATTAGTAAAATGACTAACAATACATTCTATCTGTATTTAAACGCATACAATTGCATTCAAAATATTTTTAGTTGAAGCCATAAAATTATGTTCCAAATGTTTAGATTTTGGTATTAAATCACCGATAGAAGTGTTGATATACCGCTAAGCAAAATCAACAAACCAACAATACATATTTATAGTAAAATGATTAACAATACATTCTATCTGTATTTAAACGCATACAATTGCGTTCAAAATATTTTTAGTTGAAGCCATAAAATTATATTTCAAATATTTAGATTTTGGTATTAAATAACCCATAGATGTTGATATGTTGCTAAACAAAATCAACCAACCAACAATACATATTTATAGTAAAATGATCAACAATACATTTTATCTGTAGTTAAAGCCATACAATTGCGTTCAAAATATATTTAGTTGAAGCCATAAAATTATGTTCCAAATATTTAGATTTTGGTATTAAATCACCCATACAAATCAACAATTCGCCCTTGCACGGAGTATTGCTGCCATATATGGTCTGGAGGGGGTTCTTGATAAGACCCAGAGGCGGATATGCAATATATTTAGCCCTGATCTGGCATCTCGTCTACAGTCACTCTCTCACAGACGCGACGTCGCCTCTCTCTGTCTATTTTACAAATACTTTTATGGTAATTGCTACGAGGAGCTGCATTCGCTGGTCCCCAGACTTCATGAATTCAAGCGTCCTACTAGGCTGGCATCCCGCACTCATCCTTTCACTGTTGAAATTCCTAAATGTAGCCGTCTCTTCTACTCCAATAGCTTCATATCTCGCACCTCTCACCTGTGGAACTTCCTTCCCTATTCCTGTTTCCCTGAGAGCTATAATCTCCAACCATTTAAATGTAATGTCAATCGACATCTCCAGTTGTCTTGATCTATCCACTATCCTTCTCTTCATCCTTTCCTGTATCACTCCCATTTGATCTTGCTCCAAATCCTATGTAACCCCTTGCGTACTCGTGGCTCCCCGCCTTGTTTGGTGTGAAATGATTAAAAAGAAAGGGTGTTCATATACCGTTAAACAAAAACAACCAACCAAAAACTGCCTTCTCAAGCCAATCCTTAAAAATGAATCGAGCACGTGAACCATATAGGTTTTAGCGAGGATCATTTTTTCTTCGAACCTTGTGGACTGACGCTACACAATCGTAAACAAAGATCACTACTAAACAACAGAAACTAAAACACTTGATGACTTTACAAAAATTGCAACAATTAAAATGAATAGGACGTAATGCGATATTTTCGGTACGACAGGATTCAAACGAGCACACGTCGAGAAGAGAGCCATGTTGCTTGAGCAGCAAACCGGTATCCATATGTCATTGCCCAAACTTGCGATCTGAAGAGGTCAATCCAGTGTCAAATTCAACAGACTGAAATTTGACTAAACAGGACACTTCCTTTATCTCCAGCGATAAACAGATGCCACTAAGTAGCGATCGACTTGATATTAACCATTACGGCAGTTTTTGGAGCTTTTAATCAAGTATTCAGCATCAAAGAGTTTTGTTCAAAGAACGTGAGACGAAAACAAGAATCGAGAACATACTGTCGTCGAAGCTTAACGCTCGAAACAACGTGAATATTTGTATAATTGCTGGAATTGTTTTGGGAAGAGTTATGTATTTGTGTATATATTCAGTTTGCACGAACACGGTTAGGTGTATAATAACATGCATATGTCCACATGCATATATATATATATATATATATATATATATATATATGTGTGTGTGTGTGTGTGTATGCAATTGCATGTGTACGAGGAAGACAGACCAAAAATAAAAATAAAAAAAAGAGTCGGCATATTGTTCCTGGCTGCCTTGGAAAATGGACGGAAAATGCAAAAAGCTTCACTTAATGTCGGCTTGTTCGTGTGTATTGTATGCAATTCACAAGTTTTGTAAACTTGTAGGCATTTTGTAACGAACTTCTGCGTTGAGTGTCTACAGATTTTTAGTCGATTTCGACAACAACCAAAAATGTCCAAAAAAAGCTCTTGGCTCGTCTTAAAACCAAGAAAAGAAAACAATAAATTAAAAATATATATATATATATATATGTGTATGACGAAACACAATATTCCCAAATGTACAAGAGTGGTGATGAGAGAGAGAGAGAGAGAGAGAGAGAGAGAGAGAGAGAACGGCGCGTGGCTCTTAGAAGATAACAAAAACAGGACCTCTTCAAAACAAATATCTCAATCAGCTCGCACAGTTGAGTCGAGAGTTCAAGATTTCGATCGCCCTATAATAGAGCATTAATGGTTTTCCGTTCAAAGTTCTAACTTTGTTTATGGCGCTCACCGTCACCATCGCCTGGTGTTGTTTGTTAAAGCTTTTCTTTAGCTTTTTTTTTGTAGCCCAAAATGGCGGGCACCAAATAATCACGTTGCTCTTTACTCGCGTGGCTTCAGTTATCTATCTATCTATCTATCTATCTATCTATCTATCTTACTTTTACTCTTTTTTCTTCCATATACTCGATTTTATATCCAATATTTTGCTTTCATTTTTTCTTGCTTTCTTCCTTTCGAATCACATTTTCCTTATTTCTTCCTATTTCCGTTTTTCTTTCTTTTCGCACTACCTCCTTTCTTTTTTTTTTTTCTTTTTTCTTTCGTCCGTTCTTTCTTTCTGTTTCGTATAATATTCCATTCTTTCTTTCTTTCTTTCTTTCTTTCTTTCTTTCTTTCTTTCTTTCTTTCTTTTCAAACTCTATCTCTTTTTGTGCAGTTTTCTTTTCATCCTTTCTTTCTTACCGGGCTATATTTCCCCCTTCTTTCTTTCTTTCTTTCTTTCTTTTCAGGCTATATTTCTTTCTCTTTTTTCTTGTGCTGTCTCTTTCTTTCTTTTGGGATTTTTTATTTTGGGGATTTCTTTCTTCTTGGGCTATATTTCTTTCTTTCCTTTTCTTTATTCTTTCTTCCTTTCTTTCTTTCTTTCTTCTCGTGCTATATTTCTTTCTTTTTCTCGGGGTATATTTCTTAATTTCTTTCTTTTTTTCTTTCTTTACTAACACCGGTTTTTGTGCGATCAGCAAAGTTAAGCAGCGTCGAGCTTGGTCAGTACCTAGATAGATACTTGAATGTGCGGGTGGTGTAATCGATAATGGCTTGCGATTGCAAATCGAAAAGCTGAATTCCAAATTCAGTCGGGTTCGTTACATTCGCGTAGATACCCTTGCGAAAATTATGAATCCACTTCTTTTATCTTCAACTATGGGTTAATTAGTAGTACTTGTATCATTAAATTGTTATCTCCGAAAAATTCTTACAGTCTAAAAATCTTTAAAATAACCTGAAAAAAAACCCCCTAAAATCAAACAAATGAATTAATGAAGCAATCTTACTTCCTTTCTTTATTTCTGCACATATTATCTTTCTTTCTTTCTTTTGATGATATATTTTCTTTATTTCTTTTCTTGCTTTCTTTCTTGTTATCGTTAATTCTTTTATTCTTTTGGTGCTATCTTTCTTTTTCTTTCTTGAGTTGCTATGTTTCTTTTTTCTTTCTTTTTTTTGCTATGTTTCTTTTATCTTTCTTTCTTTAGTTGCTATGTTTCTTTCTTTTTTCCTTCTTTATTTTGTTGCTATCTTTCTTTCTTTGTTCTTTCTTTAGGTGAAATGCCTTTTTTTTTTTTTTCTTTCTTTTTTTCCTATTTTCTTATTTGTTATCGGTAATTCTTTCTTTTTTGTTGCTAGCTTTCTTTCTTTCTTTAGATGGTATATTTCTTTTTCTTTTTTAGATGCTATCTTCCTTTCTTTTTCTCATTCTTTTTTTGGTACTTTCTTTCTTTCTTTTTTCATTTCGTTTTTTCATTTCGTTTTTTCTTTCTTTTTCCAATTTGATTGACTTTTTTCTTATTACATTTGATCTTTTTTTTTAAATTCTTCTTTTCTTGTCGTTCGTTTCGTATTTTTTTCTTTATTCCTTTTACATTTGATATTTGCTTTTATGTTTAAATCGGATATTTTTGTTTCTGTTTTTGTTTCTGGAGTGAACATTCGATATTTTATTTTTTTTCCTTTCTTTGAAATTGAAAATGATTTTCTTTCTTTTTATCTTCTTTAATCAATTTGAAAACTTTGATCAATAATTGATCCTTCCTTACTTTCTTTCTTTCTTTCTTTCTTTCTGTAGTTCGTTTGTTCGTTCGTTCTTTCTATTTTGTTTACCCTTCCTCTTTTTCCATCTTTTTAATTCCCATTTTTGTTCATTTTGTTTTTGATATGAACTATCGATATCTTTCTCTTTTTCCTTTCTTTCTTTCAAGTAGTATTACTCTTTTTAAATTTGAGATAGCTTTTCATTCATTTCAGCTTCCTTGTTTTGGCCTTACTGTTTCATTTCTGACCTCGTGTTCCTCTTGTTCTTTCTTTCTGTCTTTCTTTAAGTGCTTTGTTTTTTCTTTCTTTCTTTTCTTTGTGCTATTATCTTTCTTTTTTCTTTCTTTCTTTAGGTGCGATTTTTCTTTCTATTTTCTTTTTTCATTTGGTGCAATCTTTCTTTTTCTTTTCTTTCTTTCGTTGCTATCTTTTTCTTTATGCTTTCTTTCTTTAGGTGCTATCTTTGTTTTTCTTTTTTTCTTCTATCTTTCTAATTTTTTTTTCTTTAGGCGCCATCTTTCTTTCATTTTCCTTTCTTTTGCTGCAATCTTTTTTCCTTTTTTTTTGCTAGCTTTTTTTCTTTTTCTTACTATCTTGCTATCTTTCTTTTTCCTTCTTTTCTTTAGATACTATTTTTTTCTTTCTTTCTTTCGGTGTCATCTTTCTTTTTTTTCTTTATATGCTACATTTATTTTTCTTTTTTTCTTTAGATGATTTCTTTCTTCTTTCTCTTGTTTTTTTGTTTGTATCTTTCTTTTCCTCTGTTTCTATAGTTTCTATATTTCTTTCTTTTTTTCTTTTTTTCTTTAAATGCATTTTTCTTTAGGTTCTATCTTTGGAGCTTTCTTTTCATTTTTCTTTCTTTCATTATTTATTTCCTTGGTGTTATATTTCTTTTTCTGTTATCTTTCTTTCTGTTTTCTTTCTTTCTTTTTTCTTTCTTTCTTTAGGCGCTATCTTTATTTTTCATTTTTCTTTTGGTGCTATCTTTTTTGTCTTTTTTTCTTTAGGCGCCATCTTTCTTTCGTTTTCCTTTCTTCTTTAGCTGCTCTCTTCCTTTCTTTTTCTTTTGGTGCAATCTTTCTTTTTTCTTTTTTTTTCTTTAGATGCTAGCTTTCTTTCTTTTCTTACTTTCCTTTGGTGCTATCTTTTTTTCCTTTCTTTCTTTAGGTGCTATTTTTTTTTCTTTCTTTCTTTCTTTCGGTCTCATCTTTCTTTTTTTTCTTTAGATGCTACCTTTTTTATTTTTTCTTTAGATGCTCTCTTTCTTCTTCCTCTCGTTCTTTCTTTTCCTTTCTTTATTTGGTTTCTATATTTCTTTCTTTCTTTTTCTTTAGGTACTATCTTTGTAGCTTTCTTTTCATTTTTTTTCTTTCATTGTTTCCTTGGTGTTTTAGTTTTTTTTGTTTTGTTTGTTTGTTTGCTTGTTTGTTTCTTTCTTTCGTGCAATATTTCTTTCTTTCTATCTTTCGTGCTATATTTCTTTCCTTTCGTGCCATCTTTCTTTCTTTTTTCTTTCTTTCTTTCGTGCTATATTTCTTTCCTTTCGTGCCATTTTTCTTTCTTTCTTTCGTGCTATATTTCTTTCCTTTCGTGCCATCTTTCTTTCTTTCTTTCGTGCTATATTTCTTTCCTTTCGTGCCATTTTTCTTTCTTTCTTTCTTTCTTTCTTTCTTTCTTTCGTGCTATATTTCTTTCCTTTCGTGCCATCATTCTTTCTTTATTTCTTTCCTTTCGTGCCATCATTCTTTCTTTCTTTCTTTCTTTCTTTCGTTCTTTCCTTTCGTGCCATCTTTCTTTCTTTCTTTCCTTTCGTGCCATCATTCTTTCTTTCTTTCTTTCTTTCTTTCTTTCTTTCTTTCTTTCTTTCGTTCTTTCCTTTCGTGCCATCTTTCTTTCTTTCTTTCTTTCCTTTCGTGCCATCATTCTTTCTTTCTTTCTTTCTTTCTTTCTTTCTTTTTCTTTCTTTCCTTTCTTTTCTTTCTTTCTTTCTTTTCTTTCTTTCTTTCTTTCTTTCTTTCTTTCTTTCCTTTTTGCCATCATTCTTTTTTCTTTCTTTCTTTCTTTCTTTCTTTCTTTCTTTCTTTCGTGCTATAATTCTTTCCTTTCGTGCCATCTTTCTTTCTTTCTTTCTTTCTTTTATGCTATATTTCTTTCCTTTCCTGCCATCTTTCTTTCTTTATTTTGTGCTATAATTCTTCCCTTTCGTGCCATCTTTCTTTCTTTCTTTCTTTCTTTCTTTCTTTCTTTCTTTCTGTTTTTTTCACTTTCTTTCCCTCTATACCTTTTTCCTCTGTTCTCTCTTTTTCACCAAAGCAAATAATCCGATCAGCAGTTCGCTCCAAACGTGGCTTCTAATTCGATTGTTTTTATTTAGCGTGCACTCTTCCTTTTCAAGAGATTCACCAAACGGCATTTTATGTCTCTGTACAAAACACGAGTAACACTGACGCAGAAACGAGGACGGGTGGGGCGTACTTCGAAGATGGCCGAGTAAGAACGTCTTCACTTAGTAATCTGGCCTGTGTGGAAAATGGAGAAAGCTTAATTTGATTGCGTCTATTTGATTAGACAATTAGAGTGTCAACGAAGACAAAGACGTCAGCGGCCATGTTGCTCACTTAAGACCAAATTCTTTCGCCTGACAGTTTTAAAATCCTGTCACAAACTTGAGCCAGTATTCAAAGTTTTAAAATCAGGAAAGTAAAACTCAGTTCAAAACTTTTTAACATTCACTGAAAGCTGAGTTAATATATTATTTCGTAAAGTTAAGCAATTGCATCTAAAGCATTAATCTTAAATGCAAAGCACTTCGTCTCTGTGTCTATATTGAACGTAGCATCGGTCGTTTTGGGATCTGGGCTAGCGAATCGAATAAATAATTAAATAAATAAATAAATAAATAAACACAGTCGCTTCTGGTCTGTAAACGAATGTAGACATATTTTAATCAGAGTTTAGCTCAGTTTGGGTGTCATATAATAGTTACTGACGCAGAAAGTGTAATCGGCGTGGCAAGTTCGAATTTCGGTGGATTCTGTTTCATTCATTTCAAAATAATGCCCTGGAAAAAAGGCATGGAATTATTTCCCCAAATTTAGAGAATAAGAGTCATTCATTTGTTCAAAGTTAAATTTAATTTAAATCGAAGGGAAACAAAATTAAGTTTAGGAGTGTGCCCTTTTATCAAAATGAAATATACTTATTCAAGTACTCTGAGTAATATAGTGTCAGAAAATATGTGGTTATGACAGTCCAAAACCCAGGAAGAGTTTTGTGAAGCATGTATATATATATATATATATATATATATATATATATATATATATATATATATATTATTTCTAATTCAATTTAGTGGTCGCCCCTGCAATGTTGATGTAATATTGTAGTGTCAATGGCAGACTTGCACAAATTACGGGCTTCTTCTTCTTCTTCTTCTTCTTCTTCTTCTCCTCCTCCTCCTCCTCCTCCTTCTTCTTCTTCTTCTTCTTCTTCTTCTTCTTCTTCAAGCCCAATTTTACCATTGTGTGGCCTAGAATTTTCAACTCTCCCTTTCTGATGTTGAGTATAAGTGTCCTTCTTGTTGCCATTGTCTCTAGAACTTCGTCGTTGAGGACATATTTGGTCAGTAAAATTCTCATCATCCTTCTGTAGAACCACATTTCTGTTGTTTCAAGTTTCTTCTTCATCTGTGAAGAGATTGACCAGCATCCACTCTCATCTCTAAGACTGACATTAAATATCAGTCCAATGCCATTTTCTTTGCTTCTAACGATATTTTCCTCTTTCATTAATACTTTGCTTAGTTTTTGGAAAGCATATTTCGCTAGCCCAGGATCTTTCCAAACCTCACTTTCTGGTCTCGATGGGGTTCAAAAGCGTCTCTGAGTTCATGTCGGAGAAGAATTATTTTCTACTCGCCAACCTCTCTCTTTCTCTCACTGCTCTATCTCTACTCTCATGGAAAGCGCTCGGACAAACTACATCTCTCGGTTCGACCAGGATTGAACTTCACGGCTAGGATCAGCCATGCCACTTCCACTCAAACAGCTTCTTCCCACGAACAATTGCCGTGTGGAACAGACGAACAAGAGGCTGTCTCCCCTATCACTACTATCTTCACCTGTCCAAGTGCAGAGTAAACCGTTATCTTCCCCTTAAAGTAACCTCTTAGTGGCCACCAGGCCTTGTACAGGGTAAGCCTTAATGTAAAAAACAAAAAAACAAAAAAACAAAAAAAAAAAAAAAAAAAAAAACATAACAAAATGAACTTTCCGTCTATTGTTAAAAAAGCTTCGGTCATATATAAATTGTTTTAACTGCTTGATTTTGCTATATCGACTTTGTAATTTGTATGTTGAACTCTGACCCTTTTATTAACAACTCATGACACATAATCAAATTGAAACACTACAGCGACGTGAAAAATGCTTATAAAACCCGGACGTAAGGGATGTAAACCGGTTGTTAATTTACAGAGATGGGCTTTCCCTATAACCTTCGTTTGAGATGTATATACGTATGTATATATGGCCACTCTTATTCGAGGATAACCGTCTATTAAACAATCCCTACTGCAGACGCTTGCTCAGGCATATTTATGTTTGTTCAACACCCACAGAGCAGATACAGACTGGGTTCTATAGCCTTCTATATATGTGACTTTTACTGCAACTATGCTGAGAAGACAGTTACAGTTTCCAAGGAAAAGAGTGTGTTATCTAGCGTGATCGACAATTTCAACAAGATCAGCCCTCAACCCGTGGTATGATTTCAGATACTTTCCAAAGGTGACGCTCGCTGGGATGGACCCCTCCAGTACGATACCATCAGGAAGTCTCCTTCTTGACAAATCGAAAAAGCTGGGATTCGAACCCGGGTCTTATGGGCAGAATGCAAACGTTCTAACCACTCGGCCACTTGCCCGTGTTTGAGACGGGACCTAAGAAAATATAACTTTATAATTCGAACGCTAAACTGTTATTGCTTAGTTGTAATAAATTTTAAAGAATTAAATGTTAGATTATCTTTAAAAGCATCACCTTGCCAGGGGATAACGTTATGGATGCAGGTGACAAAATCTGTACCAAAAATAAATCTGAACTTTTCTTTCGAAACCAGATTATCAAAACGAAACTTCTATAAAGAAAATATTTTGCCTCCCACCAATCATCTTGGTCGCACGATTTCCACTGATATGAAGTAAAATGATTATATTGAATCAATTGATAGGTTTGTTAATAGTAATTTTTGGTTCACTGTGTCGTGGCAAAAGTTTTTTTTTCTCGTCAGAGTCCATCTTGCACATTTATAATTCTACCATTCGTCCGTGCATTGAATACTGTTGCCATATATGGTCTGGTGCTCCTGTTATATATATATATATATATATATATATATATATATATATATATATATAAGCAAATATATGGATATAGATCCGACAGTATGAAGAAAAATATATACGGAAAAAACAAACAATTCATGTTGTATTGATAATGTTATAATTTATGAATATGTCCTGAAGATGGTTTATTAGACCGAAACGTCCGACGTTCACATATTAACATTAAAACAGAATAATTGTATATAAGGATTTTTGTTTGTTTTTTCCGTATATATTTTTCTTCATATATATATATATATATATATATATATCGAAATTCTCGACAAAATCCATAGAAGATAATTGGTCCTGACCTGAGATCTCAACTTCAGTCACTTTCCCACAGTGGCTTCCCTCTGTCTTTTCTATAAATATTTTCATTGCAGTCGTTATAATGAGCCTTCATATTGTTAATACACATTGGGGTTTAGAATTTTTAAATTTGCTGTTTTCTTCCTCTCTCCACACAGACAAGATTTTCTTGTGCTCGTGAGACGGAAAAGTACGAGAAAGAGGAAAAAAAGTCAAACAGTTATGTCTTGACCCCCAAAAGAAGAGGTACTGATCAAAATTTCATTGGAAAATTAGCTCAGGAGATGGTGTGGTAATGGAATGTCCCACACTCCCTATTGCCTATGTTGACTGACTATATCAGTAGCTATATATAGTGAGCACAGGATATACCTGAGGGATTTTGCTTCGGGAATTACTAGCCTGCCACCTGATTCCCTGTCTTTCAGTAGTGTATTCTTTTTTGCAATAAACCTCTATTTTTTTCATCTACGCGCGTGTTTTTTCACTTGAGTACCACATTTCTCTGTTTGTAACCTCTTTAAGGATACAATAGAATTGTACATATGGGGACTAGTTAGAACTTCTTGGGTATTATGGTGGCTGGAGTGAGAATGTTAATAATGTGTTGTTTCAGTGTAAGGAATATTGTGGCATGTTTAGGCCAGTGATTGTGGCTAGCTAAGTTTAAGATAAGACAGACTGAAGACCAGCCTTCCCCTGTACCCACTTTTGACCTTGTGTCATATTTTTGTATTTTCAAAATAAATATTACTTTCCTCTATGGCACAAATTATACACATGGGAATTATTTTGGACATCATAGAGATTCTGAGGTATTACGGTGACTGTAGTAAGAATGGTAATTAATAATGTGTTTGGTGTAAGGAATATTGTGGCATATTCGGGCCAGTGAGTGTGGCTAGCTAAGTTGAATTATAAGACAGAAGAAGACCATTCTTTTTTCCCCTTCCCCACTTTGGCCTTGTGCCACATTTTTGTACTTTGTTACAAAATAAATATCGCTCTCCACTTTATTACATTGATGGCCCGGATTTAAGCGTATTATTTTTATGGCAAATGGGTTTCATGGTTTCACTGTTAAAATAGCTAGTTGTAACCGGAAGTTCTATTCTAATAGTTTCATTTCTCGCACTTCTTGCCGCTTGAGTTCTCTTCCGGTTCCTTGTGTTTCTGTCACCTACAATCTTCAAGAATTTAAATGTAACGCTAATCTCAATTTTCTGTATTCCTGAATCATACACTGTAAATGTCCTTCTTCCGTACTAAAGTGTTCTCATCACTTGCCTCTTAGTGCTTTTATCGGCTTGCATGGTGTGAAACGACAAAAATAGATAGTTTTTGATGACGACATGTTACCTTTGGAATGTATCAGTCTGTGCTATTTTTCCGTGTGACGCCACCCCGGCGTGTCTCCGAGCCCACCGCCGTTCTGTCATGCGACGACCAATGTGACTTGGTATTGGTCGCGGCACCAAATGTGACGTTACACTCTTTGCTGATTCGCATGGGAATCTGGTTAGATTCGGTATCAGCCTTGTCGTTCCCAGCTCGCCTCCAACGTCTGGTTACCGAAGTAACTGCTTTGATTTCTAGTCTAACCTACCCACGTTGTGATTTGATTTTAGGTAGACGAAATCAATTAGTCGCCGGGCCGCAATGCAAGTCGAGTCCGAACAAGGGTGATACCGCACAAGTATATGCAAAAGAAAATAAAGTAACAACTCGAAAAATTCAAATGTGTTAAAAAAGAATAACAATATTTTATATCTGGTTGCTGAATACAGGACTGAATCTTTCTCCCAACCCGCTTATATGGATTCGTGACACTTTGTGTTTGTTAGGCGAGTCTTAACATCTTAAGTTGTTTTTTTAAGAAGATGGTTTTTGGTGTATCTTCAGGTGATATTCGTAAAACTTGTTTTGGTGGTGTGAGTCTAAGTCGTTCTTCAAAAATAAATTGTTCTTGGTTAGAAGTTGAGGTCGTGATGCGTGGGTCTTTCAGTCAGCTTTCTGCAAGGTGGGTCTCAGAGCTCACAGCTCAACTCTGTCTGCGCCTGGCAACTGCGTCTGCGTTACTCACTCTGCAACTGCCGTCCACTCGCTGCGACTCTGCTTATATGGACGCCGACCAAAACCGGGGTGGGCTTGTCGGGGTTTGAGGTTCCTTGATAATTCTAAATCCACAAGAAGGATCTTCTTTGTTCTCGGACAGGAAAATTTATTACTTTTCATTTTTGGAAGTCCTTACTTTCTACTTAAAGGGAATCGTCCTCCCAAATTCTTCCTTTTTCATATTGGTATCTCACATCAATCCCCTCAGAGGGCGACAACAGGTTCCCCTCTCTCTCACAGTGGCATCTCACACCAATCCCTTCAGGGGGCGTCAACAGGCCTCCCCTCTATCTTCATAGTTTATCTTCGCCTACCGCTCACGCCACCCTTCAGCCAATGAACGCTCAGCAGCGTGGGTGTTTGCAATTATCGCTCAAAGGAAAAAAATATCTTCTTTCCTTTTTTTCTTTTTCTTTCTCTTCCACGAGCAGACCTCACACGACTCGTAGGATGGTCCCTAATCTCTATCTTAACCGAATTTCATCTGGAGTTCGTCAACGAGATTTTCGTCAAATAATCATTGAGGTTGGTCAAGTGAATCTCTTTATCTTTTCAATGCCTTCGTGTTTCCGTCGCCAAAATCCGTCTAGGCAACAAACTCTTATCATGGCCAGCTCTGACATAAAACAGGTGTTTTTCCCAAATGATATCTCCGAAGATAGTTCATGGTTTAATCTTTCCTTCTTTTTAACTTGTGGGGGGTCCAGCTGACATTTTTCTCGGTCAGTGTGTGACCTGATTAATATTATCTCTTAGCATTCTGTTTTGTAGGCTACTTGACCAATTTGAAATTTTCATTATTGCCATGGGCAGACGGCTATCTTTTATTCGCTCCGTCGTAACATAAATCAAACTAAATCCGACAGATCCGAGGTCTTACTTTCTTCGCTAATGAAAATAAAATCTTTACCACTTTTCTTTGTTAGAAAAAATAACATCGCTTAGTGTCTTTTCGTGATAGCTTCTTATCACCTTAATTAATTCTCGCCTTTTTTTTCACGCAACCCTAATGTATTCTTGCGTCAAGCGGCTAATTTTATGAGAGCTATATGAGATCAGTCCTCCTGTTTGGCAGCGAATGCTGGACAATCTCCTCAAATATGAAGAAGAGAGCTGAAGCAACAGAAATGTGGTTCTACAGAAAAATGCTGAGGTACAACGAACAGAACATGTGAGAAACGACGAGGTTTTGGGGAGAATGCAAACAAAAAGGAAGTTTATACTTAACACCAGAATGAGGCAGTGGAAATTTCCCGAGTACGTAATGAGGAAAGAGGGCTTCGAAAATCTGATACTCACAGGAAAGATTGAGGGAAAGGAGGACAGAGGAAAGCAGCGCGTAACATACTTGATGGGCTTAGTTCTCCGACGATCTGGTTTAATTCATAGGTGAGGGAGAAGTCTCTGCAATACCTGCCTTCAACAGCCATTTCTTATAGATCAGTGGATAAAGACGTTGGTTAGATCCAGTGACTAGACCCAAAGAGTTGTCAGTTCAATACCCGGTTAAGGCAGTGGATAACTTTCAGAGGGAAAATTAGCAGGATATAACTGATAACTGACATACATCAAACATGGCACGTGGAACTAGAACAGTCTACCCCAGTGATCGAAATAAAGGGTTCAGTTCGAAATTCCAACCACCTGAAGAAGGCCGGAGCTTACAACGGCCGAAACGTTGTGATAAATATGGCGACAAAGATGAGGACAATAGTCCGAATAATGTAAATACTGTACATAATACCTCATCTCAGAAATATAGACAGACAAATAATCCTAATACTAAAAACATGCTTACTGTGTCACACATCACAATTTAACACACACTAAACAAAACTAGTCTTTGAATCTATTACCAATATATAATTACACTAACTTAAAAGCCATCCTATCCGGCGGCATTTAAGCTACCTCCCGCGGAGAGTCCTTGATTGCGTTTTCGGCTTGTTCAGGAGTTCGAGAGACCCTAAATCTTTACATATTCTCAGCATTGGAAGCTCGCCTTCCTGCTGTTGGATCGCGGTTCTTATTTGCACTCGGCTTTCTTTTCCTCTCGGCAGCATTCACCCTTTTGACTGCAATTTGGTTTTCTGTTGGCGGAGATTTCTTTTGGCGAGGCTTACGGCAGCAGCAATCTGCTGCCGTATCTGATAACCAACGATAAACTACAGAAGAACTCAAAATTGATCGCTGCGTTGAAGTATTGCATTAATATTTAAGCTTGCCTTTTAAAAGCTCAACGATAATTCTTCTGCCGCCATTTAATTTAAAGACAATTTGATGTGCGTAGGTCATTACTTTCGATACCTAAAATTATTTTTATTTCATTGGTCAAATTCATTTCGAAATTAATTTTGATTATTCCCAAATTTATTTCCAAGTTATAAAAATTGTTATTATAAACAAAAATTGTCGCAAAATCACGTAAAAAATCGCCGAAAACACAATAATAAAAAATTGGTAATCCAAAATGTCAGGATTGTGGGTCCGGGTCCGTCTAGGAATGTTCTAATTTGCTCACAGATTCAGCCTGATTCAAAAATGGTATATGTCGGGCTACAGCCTCTAGGAGTAAAGTTGAAAAAGCGTGACACAATGATATAACATTCGCATTTATTATATATAAGAAGAAGATGAGCCAATGAAAGTTAAGTAGCTGTATCCCTTTAATTGAAAATGAGTGACACACTGACATACAGACATTCGCATTTATTATATAGATAAAAGGGAATAACGTTTCAACTCAATATCCTGTTGTGTTTTCTGTTCCATGTTGTTCCTGACAATCCATTTTGAAAATTAATCGGAAGGATTGGTTAGTTTTGTTTGTTTTACGGCATATCAACACCTCAATGGGTTATTTAATGCCGATAAAATTTTTATTGCGGGTAATATTTTTCCTCAAAAATGTATAGCTGGTAATAATTTTTTCCAGAAATGTATTGCCGGTAATATTTTTTTCAAAAACGTTGGTAAAATTTTTTTAAAATCTATTGCTGGTAATAGTTTCTTTCTTCAAAAATTTACTGCTGGTAGTAATTTTTTACAAATTATTTCTGGTATTAAAATTTATTTTTACACTTTCATAATGTTTTTACCCCAGGTCCGGGGTTAACTATTTGCCCAGAGATGGGACCCTAACAGGTGCTACCACCTCGGGCCAGGTTGGACCTGGGAACACCAGCAATTAAGAGGTAGTTCCACGCAAAACCCCAGAGACCTTGCTGTTGGACGTAGTTTACCATCTTACCTAGGACGCGGATGTAGTTTATTCAGGACGCGGATACAGTTCATCGTCTTACCCAGGATGCGGATGCAGTTTATCGTCTTACCCAGGACACGGATACAGTTCATCGTCTTACCCAGGACGCGGATGATGTTTATCGTCTTACCCAGGACACGGATACAGTTCATCATCTTACTCAGGACGCGGATACAGTTCATCGTCTTACCCAGGACGCGGATGCAGTTTATCGTCTTACCCAGGACACGGATACAGTTCATCGTCTTACCCAGGACGCGGATGAAGTTTATCGTCTTACCCAGAACACGGATATAGTTCATCGTCTTACCCAGGACGCGGATGCAGTTTATCGTCTTACCCAGGACACGGATACAGTTCATCGTCTTACCCAGGATGCGGATGCAGTTTATCGTCATGCCCAGGACACGGATACAGTTCATCGTCTTACCCAGGACGCGGATGTAGTTTATCGTCATGCCCAGGACACGGACGTAGTTTATCGTCATGCCCAGGGCAGGGGTGTAGTTTATCGTCATGCCCAGGACACGGACATAGTTTATCGTCATACCCAGGACGGAATCGGAAGGAGGTAGATTGTTAATGTTGCAGTAACTTGATATCAACACTATACCATCTGCATATCTTATGTTGTTAAGATCGTGAGCGTCACCAGAGATTTTCTGACAGAACTTATAATTCTCTACAAAATTGCCTCCCTCTGTAGGGTGAACAAATCAGGTGAGAAACTCAGGCTTTGTCTTACACCCTTTTCTACTTTTGTGTATCTGCTTAACTTATTTTATATCGGTAAAATTAGTAATAATAAAATGGATTAAATTGAATCGTTAACACGGAACATTCTTCCACGTCCTCCATAGTAAAGAATTTAGAATCTACAGAATTTTATTTTTAGGTTCACTCCAAATTGTAATAAATGGGAGAGCATTCAGAAACCTTTTTCTTTTTATGTGCCATGTCGTTTCAGGGCGTAGGCGATCATGGCTCTCCACATCCTTCTATCCCTTGCAGCTCTCAACAAGTTCCTTCCCTCTGCTATCTTCCCCCATCTTATATCCGCCAGGAATGTCACGCACTGCTTTTTCTTGTCTCTCTTTCCCTCTATTCGACCCGTGTGTTGTTACAGTTTTTTGTGTATATGTACTAGTGAGTTACCTTAAATGACTTAACTCCCTTTATAGTCCACCAATAGAAGGTTAACCAATCAGAAGACGTAGAACATTCAATCCGTCGTGTATAAAGGCGGCCATTTTTGTCTACTCTACCCAAATGTCCAGTCCAGCGTGTCAGGCGAAGAGAAACAGAAAGACGAACTATGCTCTGCTACTTTTACCAAAATATCCACTGCTAACCTGAACAACGCTTTCCTACTGTCTTCGAAATATTCACTGCTAACCTCTGCATTCTATACTTGAAGACGACCATCATGATGAATAACATGTGTATCAGATTCTCCAGACCCTTCTTCCTCATTATGCGTCCCATTAACTTCAGCTGCCTCTTCCCGATGTCAAGCATGAGCCTCCTCCTTGTTTGCATCCTCTCCAAGACCTCATCTTTGCTCACACGCTCGGTCCACGAAATCCTCAGCAACCTTCTGTAGAACCACATCACCGTCGCCTCGAGTCTTTTCCTCATCCGCGAGGAAATCGTCCAGCATTCGCTATGAAGTTGAAAACATTCCTTCAAATATTTTCGTCGTAAAACGATTTTTTTAAACGTCGAATCGAAAGTTTGTCTTCCAGCTCAACTGCAGTCCTTAACAACAAGTGCGACTTGATTTTTGATAGATAATATTTGAATAAATTGAATTTACATTCGTTGTTATATGTTTACAGATAAAACGTTGTTTCTTTCCGAACACACATATTTTTTTCATATTTTTTAAACATCTCTATTTACTGTTTTTTTTTAACGTTATTAACTACGGCTTTATATAGTTCTTTTCTTTTTTAGCCATTCCATTCCGTTCCCGATCGTGATGTTCTATAAAGTTATTCAACTTCGAAAGACCCCCACCCACCTACCTACAGCCACTGCAAAAAAAAAAAAAAAAATTAAAAATGAAGAAAAGTCATTGTGGCAGAGACGAAGCGAACAATTATTTTGACCATTAAAAAATGGACAAATTAGCCTCATTAAATCATTTACACTAATTAATCGCAATTATTGTTCCGTAATCAACCTCCGAATCCCCAACCCGCCAACGTCACTGTTTCCCTAAGATTCCATTCTTGTCGGCAGGGTCATCAATGGCAGACCACAACATGACTTCAACTTGCAACTTCATTGGCTGTGTCATATGCAGAGATTTCATTGGTTGTTCTTTTCCTTTTTTATTTCGTTATTTTCTCCATTTTCTGTACATTTTACATCCTTATCATCTGTCTTTCTTACTTCCTCTTTCTTTCGTTCTTTCTTTGTTAACATTATATTCCCTCTTTCTTTCTTTCTTTCTTTCTTTCTTTCTTTCTTTTTTCTTTCTTAACAGTATATTTTCGTTTTCTTTCTTTTGTTCTTTCTTTCTCTGTTAATATTTTATTCCCTCTTTCTTTCTTTCTTTCTTTCTTTCTATTACTCTTTTTCTTTCTTTTTACGTTCTTTCTTTATTTGTTAACATTTTCCCTCTTTCTTTATTCGTTCATTTTCTTACTCTCTTTCTTTATTTTTTGCTTTGTTAACGTTTTATTCCCTCTTTCTTTCTTTCTTTTTTTTTTTTTCTTTCTTTCTTTCTTACTTTCTTTCTTTCTTTTCATTTTCTTTCTTTCTTTCTTTCTTTCTTTCTATACATCTTTCTTTCTTTCTTTCTTTCTTTCTTTCTTTCTTTCCATCCACTCCTATATTATTTTTATCCAAAACAAACGTATTTCTTTCTTCATTTTTTCTTTTATTCCTTCGATTTAAAATTCCAAAGATTTTTTCTTTCGTTTATCCCCAAACAATCTTTCTTTCTTCCTTTGTTAAAATTTCTTTCTTTCTTAGCATTTTATTCCCTCTTTCTTTCTTTCTTTCTTTCTTTCTTTCTTTCTTTCTTTCTTTCTTAACATTTTATTCCCTCTTTCTTTATTTCATTCTTTCTTTGTTAACATTTTAGTGTCTCTTTCTTTCTCTTTCTTTTTTCTTTGCTAACATTTTATTGCCTATTTCTTTGTTTCTTTTTTGCTCTTTTTCTTTCTTTCTTTCTTTCTTTCTTTCTTTCTTTCTTTCTTTCTTTCTTTTACATCAACCATTTCCCCATACAATTTCGCCACTTATACAGACTAATGTCTACACTGATAGACTAGAAAAAAGAAATGTCGCTAGTTAAAGCAAAAACTGAACCTCGTATTGATTGCATAATCGTCGTTTATGACGAATAAATATGGAAATTAAGCGACTGTATTTTCAAAAAGGACATTTCTGGATAAAAAAATCTCTGAATATATTATTGTCTAGTGCAGAAATTTGATTCATTCAGATAAACAACATATATATATATATATATATATATATATATATATATATATATATATATATATATATATATATATATATATATATATATATAATATATATATATGCCATGCCATAGCGCTTAATTCTACGAAAACCGATGCATTAAAAGCAGCAGCCGTTAAATTTGCCTTTTCTCCATAGTGCTCAATCGGCGAACGAGAACATTATTATATATATATATATATATATATATATATATATATATATATAAATTGAAATAATTTAAATTATTTTCTCTGTTTATGTATGATTTGCGCTTATCTACGGATTCTTTTTTCATAAACTATATATTTTTCCAATTTTTTTGTCACTTACGTGATTGATGTTACCTTCAGCATCCCGAACCCAGAGTTTCGTAGACGAACCCTCCGTTCCCTCGTCAGTAGTTATTAGTAGTTGGCTGCTTATACTTTTCGATTAGTGCAAATCATTTTTTCAAGACAGAGGCTGTTTATGTATATATAATTTTTGATATATTTTATTTTTTTTAAGTGTAGCAATTTAGCTTCCGGTTTTTCAAGACAGGGGCTGCTGTTTATATATATTTTATATATATATATATATATATATATATATATATATATATATATAATTAATTATTCGAAAATTGTAACATAAATATATTATAAAATCACTACAAACATAGCCATTTTGTTTCAACACTTCTGGTGTCTTACCAAGTGATGATGTTGAATTTGAAAATGGCTAAAAATTTTTGTAGTGATTTAAAAATATTTATGCTAGATTATTGCAGCCGGTAAGGATTCAACATATTTAATTCAGGGTCAGTCATTTTCAGCAGGACAGGTTGAGAGGAATAGGGATAGAGGAAAGCAGCTCGTAACATACTTGATGAGTTTGAAGAAATGGATGGTAGAACTGTGTTTGGTAGAATTAACAAAAATACTAAATTTATTAAGAGCTGCAAGGGGAAGGTAGATGTGGAGAGCCATGATCGCCGGTGTCCTGAAGGGACACGATACATAAAAGTAGAAGATAATAATTTATATTTCTTGAAACTTGATTAATGCATGGAATAATAATACAACACAAAATGTACTTAGAACAAAATGTATTGAAACAAGAAAGTGTACACAATATTTATATATAGTCTTTTGTATATTCTTGGGAAGACCGTTCCTGGAGAATGTGTTGACTGAGTCGCAGTCGGGCAGAGTCTCTGGTTGAATCTCTTGATTCCTCTACTCTATACATAAAATACATTTTTATTGTAAAAGTACCAGCAATACATTATTATATATATATATATAAAAAAATCAACGATACATATTTATAATAAAAATACCAGCAATACATATTTAAAGCAGATTTACCAGCAATAGAGAAAAATGATGAACAGTATATTTTATCTCTAGTTGAAGCCATAAAACTGAGTTCAAATGATTTCGATTACGGGTTTAAATAACTATTGAAACTTGACTAATGCATGGAATAATAATGCAACACAAAATGTACTTAGAACAAAATGTATTGAAACAAGAAAGTGTACACAATATTTACATATAGTCTTTTGTATATCCTTGGGAAGACCGTTCCTGGAGAATGGGTTGACTTAGTCGCAGTCGGGCAGAGTCTCTGGTTGAATTTCTTGATTCCTCCCTCGTCTTCCCGGTACCAACCATATTTATATGGTCGGTACTCCACTATGCAAATTAGGTGGATCCTACCACAACAATATTGAATTTAAATTTCTAAAGTTCAAAGTTGGCTGGACAGCAAGAAGTCGGAAGAGCGTTCCACATTTGAGAAGTGCGATAGAAGAAACTGTTAGCATAGAACCTTAGATTAGATCGGGATATTTCAACTGTAAAATGAATGAAAACATAGCGTCAATTTGGTACTACACTTAAATTCATAAAGTCAAAGTACCATAGCGGAGAGTTCATTAGAATAATTACCATGAAAGTATTTATAGAAAAGGCAACAGGAAGCTACCTTACGGCAGATGGAAAGTGACTGAAACCGCGATACCATGTCAGGACCAATAACATAGGAACTTTGAATTTTTTTCAAGGATCTCTAAATATATCAGTAGCACTAAAACATGTGGCAGAAATATTCAATTCATGGACGAATGGTAGACTTATAAATATGTAAGATAAATACTGGAGAGTAATATTGTATATAATGACACAATGATATAGTTTTCCTGACAGAAAAACTGAAGATTTCCACTTCTTACGATAAGGGATGAATTAAACGATGGTATCAAAATAATTCATGCAGGAGAGAGTTTTAATTGAAAATTGAACGGAAATTGCAAATATTAAACTGAAATAGAGACAAGATGACTACAGAGATAGGCCAATAGATATATAGATGATGAAGTACAGACTGAGATAGATAGTTATTTAGATAGATTGAAAAAAAAGATAGATAGATAGATAGATATGAACAAATTGAAATAGATAGATATGAAGGAACTGAGATAGAGAGATACATAGATAGATAGATAGATAGATATGAAGAGATAGAGAGATATGAACAGATTGAGATATATAGCTAGATATAAAGAGACTGAGATAGATATGAACAAATTGAAATAGATAGATATGAAGGGACTTAGATAGATAGATAGATAGATAGATAGATATGAACAGAGTGGTATCATTTCTACAGATGGTCTGACAACATTCCTTGGCTGATCGTTAAGACATAGCTGAAAGAGAGTAGGGCCGGAGAGAAAGCTTGCAAGCATTGGTCTCGTGGGATCATTCAAAGACTTGATAATTGCATAGACCCTTTCATAAATATTGTAAGTGAAGAATTTGTGCAGCAAACCCGTATGTGACACCTTTTTAAAAAAGTATTTTGATATTTTAAGAAAATGAGCCAACTATCATAGTGAAAAAGAATAAGGCTGTCCTGATGTGAGATGGCTCAAAAATATGAAAAAAAAAGAAAAAAAAAAAGAAAAGAGATGTGAAGTAATAAATTACAGAAGAGTTTCTCACATTTACTTTTGTACCAACACTATTGGAAAAAGGTATTAATCAGACTTACATAATCTCCCACTCTGGGTATAATGGCAGGGTAGATTTGACTTTCTAGCCTTGGTTGGTAACCAGTTTAAAAACGGTAAGCTCGGAGTTCCAAACTCTGTAGATGGCAATGTAAAGCCTCTACAATATCCTTCTGAGGAAGACAAGCCAATTCGATCTTTCTTCATTTTTTTTATTTTGTTCTTTCTATCCGAATGTTGTTCTTTTTTCGTTTATCCCCAAACAATCAATCAATCTTTCTTTCTTTCTTTCCTTCTTTCTTTGCACTTACATCAACCATTTCCCATATAATTTCGCCGTATGATAAAAAACGAAACTGTGGAGAAGGTTGTTGACCATGTTCACCATAATCTATGAATATAGAATACAGCGCAGTACGTAATCTGTTCAATGAAACAACGTTAAAAATTAACACTCACGAGTCAGACAGTCTACTGAATCTGACTATATCGCCAATACCACCAGCAGCTGTTCCGTAATTCTTCAGTCTTCGATATCAAAGGCTGGCAGTGAATATTCGGAAAAAACATGGCCGCCTTTATACACGTCGCATTGAATATTTTGAGCTTTCTGATTGGTTAACCCTTCTATTGGTGAACTATAAAATGAGTCAGCTCATTTTGGCTGGCTCACTAGTACACCAGGGTACCCAAAAACTCCAACAAAGGCAACGTGAAACCTCTTCAGAATCCTTTCTACGAAGTCATAGTAATTCGCATATAGGAAGAGATATGAATTTGTGGAGAAGGCAACAGGAATCCACTATACTATCCTCCACACAATGACATGGCAATTCACAGATAAGAAAGAAAAAAATCCGTGGAAAATGCAACGGGGAACTGCTACATTATCCTTTTCTGGAAGATATGGAAATTTACAGATAAGAGATAAAACAAAATCCATGAAAAGGGCAACTAGAACTGCTACATTATCCTTCTCTTTAAGACATGGAAATTCACAGATAAAAAAGAAAAAAAATCCCTGGAAAATGCAACGGGGAACTGCTAAATCATCCTTCCCTGGAAGATATGGAAATTCACAGATAAGAAAGAAAAGAAATCCGTAGACCAGGCAACGGGGAACTGCTACATTATCCTTCTCTGAAAGACATGGAAATTCGCAGATAAGAAAGAAGAAAAAATCTTGGAAAATGCAACGGTGAACTAAAAGATTATCCTTCTCAGGAAGTTATGGAAATTCACAGATAATAAAGAACCTGTGGAGAAAGCAACGATAAACCTCTACACTATCCTTCTTATAATAACATGGCAATACACAGATAAGAAAGAAATGGAATCAGTGGAAAAGGCTACGGGAAACCCCTACACTATCCTTTCAAGGAAGACTTGGTAATTCATAAATATTAAAGAAACAGAATCTGCAGAGAAGGTAACGCGGAACCTTTATATTATCCTTTCCAGGAAGTCACGGTTAATTCTCATAGAGGAAGTTATATAAATCTGTGGAATCCATTATACTATCCTTCTAAGGAAGACATGACTATTCAGAGATAACAAAGAAAAGAAATCTGTCGGGAAAGCAACGGAAAGTACTACTTTATCCTTCTTAAGAAGACATATCAATTCACAGATGATAAGAAAAATGTATCTGTAGCGAGTCATGACATCTTGCATCCTGAAGGATCATAACCTCA
>CAHIKZ030000029.1:195000-205000 GCA_903632075.3 Acanthosepion pharaonis
GAGCTGGTCTAAGCTAATCCTAGTTGGTCTTGACTTATCATAGCTGGTCCAAGCTGATCAGAACCAGTCCAAGCTAGTCATAGCCATAATACCACCAGCACACAGGGACGGAGCCATGTGCCAGGTAAGTATCAACTTAGATGTGCAGGTGGTGTAATGTATAAGTTCAGAATTTTTAATCGGAGAGCCGAGTTCAAATCACGTTGCGGTCTTTATAATTTACTTACTCGCAAATAACCTTGGGTAAAGTATAATTCCACTTCTTCTCACCCCAGCTATGGGTTAATTAAAAAAGATTTGCATCACTAAATCATTATTATAAAAAATCGTACAATCCAAATATAATTTCTGGCTTTAATTAACCTTCAAAGTGTTGATAAACCGTAGAAAACAAATCAACAAACCTACCGATCAATCAAAATGCCTTTAACTAAATTGCTTATTCTATCACAAAAGAATGATTATTCTTTTCATTTGATTTTCCTCTCTTGTCTACTAAATCGTTTTAGTCCACTATTTTCATGTTTACTATTCTATAAGAGTCCAGAACATTAGTCGTCTTCCTGCATGCATTTTTTTTTGTTTTTTTATTTCTATTTTGGGAGTTGTTCTGGTTATTTTCCTGGTTGGAACCAGCTAAATTCCAGTTATCAGTCACATTCCATCTTCTGCGACTAATCTCGCCGTTTCTCTTAACGTCTTTTGCTTAAAATTGATATATTGGTTTATTTCAGGTCTTGAGAAAAATTATTTCTAAATTCCGCCGCTTTCTTTCTTTCTTTCTTTCTTTCTTTCTTTCTTTCTTTCTTTCCATCCACCCCTATATTTTTTTCTTTTATCCAGAAAACACGTATTTTTTTCTTCATTTTTTCTTTTGTTCCTTCGATGCCAATTTTTTTCTTTTCGTTTATCTCCAATAAATCTTACTTTCTTTGTTAACATTTCATTCCCTCTTTCTTTCTTTCTTTCTTTATTTATTTATTTATTTATTTCCCATTTGTTCCATCCACCTCATTCTTTCTTTTGCTTCTTTCATTCCAATGTCTTTCTTTTTCGTTTTTCTCCAATCGTTTCTTTCTTTCTTTCTTTCTTTCTTTCTTTCTTTCTTTCATTCTTTCTTTCTTTCTTTCTTTATTTATTTCCCTTTTGTTCCATCCACCTCATTCTTTCTTTTGCTATTTTCATTCCAATGTTTTTCTCTTTCGTTTTTCTCCAATCGTTTCTTTCTTTCTTTCTTTCTTTCTTTCTTTCTTTCTTTCTTTCTTTCTTAACGTTTTATTCCCTCTTTCTTTCTTTCTTTCTTTCTTTCTTTCTTTCTTTTTAACGTTTTATTTTCTTTTTCTTTCTTAACGTTTTATTCCCTCTTTCTTTCTTTCTTTCTTTCTTTCTTTCTTAACGTTTTATTCCCTCTTTCTTTCTTTCTTTCTTTCTTTCTTTCATTCATTTTATTGCCTATTTTTTGCTTCTCTTTTTCTTTCTTTTGCTCTTCTTTCTTATTTTCTTTCTTTCTTTCTGCCTCTTTTTCTAAAATATTTTCTTGCTGGTCTGAAAACTTTTCTTGCATATTACCATTTTGATTTTAATCTTAATGAAGATATTTTAGGTAATTTCCTAGAGTTAAATCTGTTAATCAAACATAATCTTAATCATCTTCCTCCTCCTCCCCCTCCACATCGTCATAATTCCTCCCGTAATCGGGTGTCATTGTAGGATCGTTGCATACCCTGACCTGTTCATATGAGAGGTTCGACTATCGTCCAGTTCACACTCCTCGCCCATCTTTTGAACAGGAGTAGAGGTTTATCTTTTGTTTCTTGTTTAGGATCGTATTTCCGGTTCATTCTAAAGACATTTTCATTTTCTTTCAATCCAAAGAGGCCATTGTATTTTAGCGGCAATATCGCATTGCTTGGGGCCAAATTATTAAAAAATCAAACCTACGTTACTGGGTTCGATGGCGGACCGCCGATAGCAACACCAGCGCTCCTCTGGTGACAGCCACCAGTGGGCCATTGGTTGGCCTCCAGCTGTCCGCCAGTGGTAACATTGCCGAAACGAAAACAACGTGCCACCAGCGGTAAACGCTAGTGGCATGCCACCCAGTGGCAGGTTGGTGGCTTGCCACCCACTGGCAGATTAGTGGCATGCCACCCAGTGGCAGATTGGTGGCATGCCACCCAGTGGCAGATTGGTGGCTTACGTGTAGGATAACTGTGTTGAAACCTGGGGAGATATCCGTTCATGCATATGCGTATCTTGGGCAAGCCGAGTTGACACGGGACATCCCACTCCAGGTTAGACAACAGCAGATGTCCTTTAACTTCAAGGCACGCCCTGGTCATGGAGACGTGACCGTTGATTCCATCGAGGAAGACCAGCGCTCTGGCCGTTGACTTTACTCCCGGAAACAATCTTCTTATTAATTGTCATTACATTACTGTCTGTATCAATAGATACAGATCCCAGGCTACCTCATTGTGTTAGATGCCTCTTTGACCCTTCAAGAAACTTTGGCCGCCCTTTGATAGTTTTCTAATCACGCCGCATATCTAGCCAGCCTTCTCCCCAGATTATGTTGGTGCGGGAACTGGTTTAGTCACCGATGACGCTCCACCATGTGGCAGTTAGTACTGGCTTATATGCGAGCAATAGCAAAGGAAAAGTGAGTTGACATAAAACCAACTAAAGAACGATGTAATTAACGTTAAACCACATGTTGAAGAAGTTCTCAACCCATTTCCATAGTTGTTTATAAACTTACGTTCACTACAAAGGGACAGTTTTTTTTCACTCTAATCATGGCGATAAAGCCACTGAGACGCAAGGGCTAACTGAGAGTACAGAAAACTGAGAATCCGTTGCCGAGGAGAAAAGGCAATAGAAATAGCAACATTCAAGAACACGGAAGATAACGTTGGGTGTTTCATTAAAACCTTTTTAGATTTTATTCGAACAGAAACAAGTGAGAAGTACGCGATAAAAAATATCAGAATAAGAATTACAGTTACAATTTTAAATTCAGTAGTAAAACGATGAAATTTAGCTGCCAATCTAAGCTTAACTTCATTAAATAGATGAGGAAAGCTCATCAAAAGAAAATATATGTAGAAAAGTCATAGGGAAGCTAAGTTATAATAATGAGATAGAGATTAGAACTAAGATGCCAGGTCGGCATAGATAATATTGCAAATTTTTCTTGGGGTATTGTCAAGAATATCTTAATACATAGCAGAGGCTTCAGACCAAATGCGGCAATAATATACTATCCACGAACATCCTGTTTGCCTGACAGCTATAATCTCCAACTATTCAAATGTAATGTCAATTGACATCTCCAGATGCCCTGATCTATCCCCTATCCTGCTCTTCATCATTTCCTCTATCACTCATCTTTGTTCTCGCTTCAACTCTCCGGAACACCTTGCGTGCTAGTGGCTTCCCGCCTTGCTTGGGGTGAAACGCGTAAAAAAAACAAAAAAATTGTCATATGGAATGAAAAAAAAATTGTTTAGCACGAAAAGCGAACCAACTTTTTTTTACCAGCAAACACTAATTTTATATAATCATTTAACCCTAAACAAGGCGTTAAAGCCACTCAGATGTAAATGGTTACTGATGATTATGGAGATTATACTAAACCTAACGGCATCAAGGGGGTTAAGTCTATGTGAATTAGCTCCTCGCTCGGAAAGGAACGACATGAGCGACAGGTGTCACCTGCCAGTCATCCAGCGACTGCTAGCATAAACGGCGTAAAACGGATAAAAATCCTCGAAACATATGCCTTGCTTGCAAAGGAACAATATGAGCAACAGCTGTCACCTGTCCGTCATCCAGCGACTGCTAGCATAAAAGGCGTAAAACGGATAAAATTCCTCGGAATCTATCCCTCGCTCGGAAAGGAACGATATGAGCGACAGGTGTCACCGGACCGTCATCCAGCGACTGCTAGCATAAACGGCGTAATACGGATAAAATTCCTCGGAATCTATCCCTCGCTCGGAAAGGGACGACATGAGCGAGAGGTGTCACCTGCCCGTCATCCAGCGACTGTCACCATAAAAAGGCGTAAAAAGGAAAAATTACTCGGAACCTATCCCTCGCTCGGAAAAGAACGACATGAACGAGAGGTGACACCGGACCGTTATCCAGCGACTGCTAGCATAAACTGCGTAAAACGGATAAAAATCCTCGGAACATATGCCTTGCTTGCAAAGGAACAATATGAGCAACAGCTGTCACCTGCCCGTCATCCAGCGACTGCTAGCATAAAAGGCGTAAAACGGATAAAATTACTCGAAACCTATCCCTCGCTCGGAACGGAACGACATGAGCGAGAGGTGTCACCTGCCCGTCACCCAGCGACTGCTAGCATAAATGGCGTAAAATGGAATAACATTCCTCGGAATCTATCCCTCGCTCAGAAAGGAACGACATAAGCGACAGGTATCACCGGACCGTTATCCTGCGAGTATTTGCATCAAACACAAATTAACTCTCGGGACATGGAAAATCCGAACATTGAACAGCTGCGGTCAGTTTGATAATGTTAAACAAGAGATGAATATATTTAACATTACCATTCTAGGTGTGTGTGGAAAACAAGACCTAACAAAGGCCGGAGGAACTCTCTGGGTTAACGGCCAGCTAACTAGATTTGGTGTCTCTATAATCTACCATGCAGAAGTCAACGGGAAGCCATTCCACTGTCAATCCCAAGACATATGACTAACAACATATCTTTGATCATAAAAAAACAATCATCGTTCAGATCTGAATCATTTTCCTCTCGCGTAACCATTCATCTTGACTGTTCTGGTGCGTATTTTTGAAGAAGGCAGGAGAAGCAGGGTGAAACTGAGAGTAATCTACTTAATGGTTTTGTGTGAATTAATGGCTGAACAGACAGAAAGGAAGGGAGAGAGAGAGAGATTAAAGTAATTAAAAATTTAATTTTTCTTTTTGTCTGATTTTTCTTAACTTTTTTCTTCGTTTCTTGTTTCTAAATCAACTTTCATTCTTTCTTTCTTTTGTCTTCTTACTGTAGTTTTGTTTCAACTCCGCTTTCTTTCTTCTCCCCGCTCTTTCTTTCTTTCTTTCTTTCTTTATTTCTTTCTTTCTTTCTTTCATAGTGTCGCTTTCTGCTTGCCTTTCGTCTTCCTTTCTTCTCAGTGAAGGATTTCTTCATTCATTCTTTAAGTTTGCTTTGTGTCATTTCTTTCTTTTTGCTTTCATTCTTTCTTTCTTCATAGTGAAGGATTCATTCATTCTTTCTTCATTTCTCTCTTCTGTCTTCTTACTTAATTCTGTTTTAATACCGCTTCTTTCTTTCTTTCTTTCAATTATTTTTTTTTGTGTTCTCTTTTTCTTTGTTTTTCGTCTTCCTTCATTCTTTCTTTAATTTAGCTGTTTGTCATTTTTCTTTTTGTTTTTCTTGCTTTCTTGATAATATAGAATTCTTTCTTTCTTTCTTTCTTTCTTTCTTTCTTTCTTTCTTTCTTTCTTTCTTTCTATTTAATTTGCTTCTCGCATATTTCTCTTTACATTCTCCCTTTCTTTCGTTCTTTCTTTCTTTCTTTCTTTCAGACCTTACAAATCATTTTTGTATTTTCTTTTACTTCTTTAATCTTTTTCTTTTTTCCCCTCCTTCTTCCATTCTTTCCTTATTTTCACGCATATTTCTTCAGCTTCGTTTCACATCCTGTGTCCTTGTCAATTAAATTTACCAACTTCTTTTATCCTTTGTCTAATATTTCATTTTTTATTGCCACCTTTTATATATTTTTTCATTCGTTGAACTTCAAGACTTGTTTGTTTGTTTTGTGTTTTTTTTTTTTCAAGGCTTGTTTTTTCCCCTGTTCGATTCTTTGTCACATTTACCGCCATTTTATATCCGTCCTTTTTTGTTACTTATTTAAATTTTCAAGCCTGTTTTTATATATTCTTTAGATTTTTTAACAAGCGTCTGTTTCTTTTTCTTCATTTTTTTGAAATTTTTTTCAGCTCTCTCTTTACTTTTTTTTTTCCCGCCCTTTCATTTCGCACAATGATGCGCATGCCCATTTGTTTATTTTCATCCGTGACGATCTTTTTCTAATCGAATTGTTTAAGTTTTGAAAACGTGAGAAAAGAACAACTTCAAAAACAAATATTATTTTGAAAATCTTTCTTATTGCGTTTTTTTTTTTCCTTTTCATTTGATTATCTTTCCAGTTTTTAATTGTTTCTTTAACACTTATTTGACGTTTTATGGAAACAATAGATGAGTCGTACTTATGTAGTGAATCGTTAGTTCGTTTCAACGCTTCTTAACCCTTTGAGCCCAGACCACCGCTTTACCGGTAGAAAGAGGAAAATGACGTAATTCCCAGCCACCGTTTGAACAGTAGCAGATAAAACTGACTCAATGCCTAGCCACTAGTTGAACGTTCGTTAAACGCTTATAACTATTTTTATATCTACTGTGAAACATTACATACCAATTATTTCCGAATTTTGACTCAAGAGTTCAAGCAGAAGGGTTAAAATTGTTCAGGAACTCAGGGCTCAAAATATTAATATAAAAAGTGGTTCCAAGGAGATTGATAGCAAAAGAGAATTGAACGAACAAGAATAAAGATTCGGATTTTGAATTAAAAAAAAAAGATTTTAAAAAAGGGACGAGTGAAGAGAAAACTCTTTGTAAAGAATGAAACAAAAGATTGACAAATGGAAAATTAATTTTGCCAAGTGGAAGGTTTGTATAATTTTAAAATTACAATATTAATAGCATAATATTGCAAATTTAATTTGGTTCTAAATGTATTAATTTGAACGACTTATAAAATTGATGATGATCTAAATAGAAGTGAACGTCTGTATATACAGCATGTTGATCCTCATACATAAGCTGCTAATAGTCCTATTATAATTCTGCTTGGTCGTCTCTCAGTACCTTAGTTAGCACGACCCTTACGCCCTGCCAATACCTCTTAAATAATTTTGATCACGTGGGAAAGCGGAAAAACCGTTACTTCGTTTCAGTGAGAAAATAAAAGAAAGAAAGATAGATAGAATGTCGATAACATGTTCATGTGTTTAACGTCTGTTTGGGTGAAATGGAAAATGTTATCAATTTCAAATATTTTCATTTCTACCTCCTTACTTGTTAAAATAACCAACTGAATTTCTATTTATGATTGCAATTGCAATATTTGGTGATTTTTTTTTTTTATAAGAATAAGGTGTCACTGCCGACACTTGAGTTTGAACATAGATCGCCCAGTAGCGGTTTTTCCGTCTTTCCACGTGATCAAAACGGAATAGGCCATTATTTGAAAGATATTGGCAGGGCGTAAGTGTCGTGCTAACTAAGGAACTGAGAGACGACCAAGCAGAATTATAATAGGATTATTAGCAGATTATCTATGAGGATCAACGTGCTGTACATACAGATATTCTTTCCGATTTAGATAATCATATATTTTATAAGTCGTTCGAATTAAATACAGACGATCCCATTATTGAAAAGTGAATCACGGGACCATGGGAGAAACGCGTAAGTAGGTAGTGCTGCGAAGTCTAAACGATCGCTATTTCTAGTCTATCCTCTATTACTATACGGACCGCAATTCTCTACTCTATTCACTATACTATTTCTTCATTGGGATCGCTATACGGATTACTTTCCGAGCATTATCGACCAAGCACTATCAGTGCGAATGTTACTCGAAGGGATATGACAACAGCATTGTTCAACGGCGTTACTATATTTGTAGCTGTGATTACAAAGTCTCTACTACAACAAGCATTACGAAAGTGACAACGAGTATTCGATTGCAACAGAAAAGGGGCAACGAATGTTCGTTGATATCAGAAAAGATTTAGGCTCGAATATTTAACGCTGCGATAACGGAATTTCTAGGAACATTTTATTACTCTTGAATTGGCCATGAGTTTATTCAATCATTATCTGAATAATTTAGATTCCTCGGAAAATTCAAATAGAGAAAGCGTGTCTTTCTAGTTGCAGTAATATTCTCCGTTTCCATATAGAAAACATTCGGAATTGACTTAGCAGTTAGTATTACTGCCGTTTAAATTGTATAAAACCTTTCTGTTGAAAAAGTTTTTCTGTAAATTAATGTATATGCGCCTGTGGAAGCTGAATTCAAATAGAGTGCGATCTCTGAATATTTTTGCTTGAATTTTAACCGCTACATAAACATTACCTGTGTATACTGCAACCGGTCTCCAAAAATGCATGATTTTTAATATGTTTAAAACAATTGCATGTGTATAGTGAGAACAACCCTATTTTTGCGTTAAAAAACTGATCTATGTCTTTTTACATCTATCTATCTAGCTAACGAGCTAAGACTCTTATCTATCTATCTATCTATCTCTGGCTGTTCATTATCTATCTAACTATCTATCTATCTATGGCTGTTCATTATCTATCTATCTATCTATCTATCTATCTATCTATCTATCTATCTATCTAGCTCAGTCTATAAAAATCTCGACTTATACTTTAGTATATATCGTAGTTTTCTCAAATCCGCAAAATGATATGCTTCTGTCAGGTATTGAAACCTTTCTTTCTAATCGTCGGTTTAAATAGTGTGGAATCACAATCTTATAGTCCATACTATTATATCATTACTAGCAGCATGGTCCGGCGTTGCCCGTGCTTGATTCAAAAATCGTACGACTCATACAGCAATCGCTATCACTTGACTTAAAATATTTTTGCCCTTCCTGCCCTTTGCCATGCTGATGTTGCTACATGCCTTACTTCTTGCCTATCTCACACTGCGAATTTTTTCTAAGGTCTGGACTAAACAATAAATCTGTTACGAAAAAAGAACTAAACAAAATGAAGACAAAACGATCAGCTTTAAAAAGGGACTCGTAATTGGAAAAACCGAATGAAAAAAGAATGTTAACAACAAATAATTTTTCACACCCAACCCAGTTCTGCGGAATCAGAATCAACGTTGAGTTTAAGCAAGCGAATGAGCCAATTGGAGTAAAGTGACATGCGGATTTAAATTTTTCCCACCTGTGACGAATGCAGCTATCGTTTTTTTTCTGCATGCTAGCATGCTAGTTAACATTCGTGTTAGTCAGCTGTTGACTCTCACGCTGGGTAATAGAATCTTCCTGCCTATTCGTGGCAGCCAGCTATTGGCTCTGACTCTGGCAGGTAGAAAATGGCCGCAAACTACATGAAAACTGCCGTAGAAGCATGAAAAAAATCGATTATTTCCACTATCGATGGGAGTTGGGAAATGCAAAGTCGGTCTTGGCCTTCCAGCTAACTTGAAGCATGTGCATGTAAATGTTGGTGCAAATCCGTCGAAAATTGCGGCCGTGCATTCGTTACAAACACACACACACACACACACACACACACACACACACACACACACACACACACCACAACCTGCGTTTCATTGATAGAGATTACTGTTATAATATTATTACTATATATGGTAGTCATTTTTAGTTATATTTTCTATCAATTTTATTTGTTTTCTCTTTTGGAAATCTTCAAATGATGCGGTTGTTATTAGACAAAGATCTTTCTTTACTATTCTTTAGGGCCAGGTTGCAGAGTTTGATAAAGAGATGTATTGTTTAAGACCCATGAGATTCATTGAATGAAACCCAAAACGGTCGATTGAGATGATAGTTTAGACATTTGTGAACGAGTTGAATGTCACGCATGCCATCCATACAAGAGCCTCGATCTGACTCAGTTCTCAAGTAAACATTTTCGTTTTAATATATCACACTTGGAAAGCGAAAGATGCCTTCCAAAAGCTGTCACATATTATGAAAAAGGAACAGTTCCTTAGAAACAAAAGAAAACTTCTCGAACTGTTATCCCTCCTGGGTATGACGATCAACTACATCCGCGTCCTTGGTAAGAAGACAAATTAAATCCGCTTCCTGGGTAAGACGATAAATTACATACGCGTCCTGGGTAAGACGGTGAACTGCACCCGCTTCCTGA
>CAHIKZ030000029.1:210000-277500 GCA_903632075.3 Acanthosepion pharaonis
TAAAACACACTATGACTCTTTCTTCTTCCCGTACGCAAACAAATTTCTGAACATTTTCCAAGACGGAAAACGTGAATATAACATGGCCCTTAGACTTCAGTGCCAATGTGTTAACCTAATCGAAAATGGCTACAAATCGAATTACTTTCCGTTTTATTCCTCGCCGTTAATGTCTGATCGTCGATGAAAAAAAAAAACAAACAAAAAACAAATCGCATTACAGCAGACCTTGGATCGTGTTGAAAATCGGACAATTACTAAGTAAATCTTCGGCTGATCTTAACACTTTCATCTCCAGGCAAAGTCAAATAATAATATAGCAGCAACAATAACGCCTCTAAAACTAATTTTCTCTCCATTAATCATCTGAGAGACCCTTCACTGCCTTCCATCAGTATGGCTGATGCTAATCTCCAGAAAAGTAACTCATTGCGTCTTCTCGGGCCAACGTTATTAACTGACATGAAGTGGAAAGACTATATTGAATCTATTGCTAAGTTCGCTGGTAAGAAAGTCGGTTCCCTGTTGTCGTGTAAGAAAATTCTCTCCTAAATCTATCTTGCATAGCTATAGATCTACCATTTGTCCAGGGTTAGAATATTGCTGCTCTTTATTGTTCGGTGCCCTTGAGAGTTACTGGAGTTCTTTTATAAGATCCAAAGAAGAATCAGCTATATTAGGCCTTGATCTAGAGGCTCGGCTTCAGTCACATGTCCACCGGCGTAAAGTTTATTCTCCGTGTCTTTTTTTATATATATTTTCAATGTAACTGTTCAGATGTGCTCTTTGCTATGGCACATAGACTTTATGAATTTGAACGCATTACTAGACTAAACTATTTGTAATCTTCATTACCGAACTTTCCGATGACATTCGCTTTCAACTTAGCATCTACGTTGACAACACAAACATTTAGTCTTGCCTTGACACTAATCAGTCCGACAAAGTCAAAATGGTAGCTGATTTACAAAACGACATCAAGACCGTTGTTAACTGGGGCAAAAGATGGCTTGTCTATTTTAACAACTCCAAAACTAAACTTCTCTCCATTAATCTTCTGAAAGACCCCTCAATACCTCCCATCAATATGGCTGAAGCTAATCTCCAACAAAATGACTCGTTGCCCATTATCGGGCGAAAAATTCTCAGTTGATATATATATGCATATATGCGTGTGTATATTTTTTTAAGCATTACGCCCCGAGCAAGGCGTGAAGCCACTAGGATGCAGAAGATTTGGAGCAAAAGCAGATAGGAGTGATAGAAGAAAGGATGAGGAGAGGGATAGTGGATAGATCAAGGTAACTGGAGATGTCGATTGACATTTCATTTGAATAGTTAGAAATATATATATATATATATATATATATATATATATATATATATATATATATATATATATATATATATATATATATATATATATACATATATTTGTCTGACGATCGCTAAAGCGTGAAACCCAGGGTCACAAACTCACATCTATCCAACCAAATATGTTAGCTCTATCTATGATATTGAGCGCTTTCTAATAAATACGCGCATATAATATATAAATAATTATACATATATATATTTATTTATATTTATATACACTTTTCATATATATATATATATATATATATATATATATATATATATATATATATATATATATATATATATATATATATATATATATTAATGTGAGAGAGAGAGAGGGTTAGAGAGAGAGGGGGCGTCTCTTCACCTGTTCCTGGTGGCTATAATATAAAGGTCGAAGAAATTCAAAAAAGCTTAAGACGTATAGGGACCTCCTGATTCAGTTTGCCAGAATCCGAAGGGTTATCGCTTGGCCGCTGGTGTCCGTTGTACTTGAGGACGCGAGGTTTCACATTACGAAAATTGGAATAAAGCCGGCTTTCCAATCGCTCGAGGTCGTACTACTTGATAGAGAACATCCATAATGTTTAGATTTGCGATTGAAAACGAAGAAAAAACGCACAAAATAAAATATCATTACTACTAGTACTACTATTAATACTACTACTACTACTACTACTACTACTACTATTACTACTACTACTACTACTAATAATAATAATAATAATAATAGTAATAATAGTATAAGATATACTGGAAAAAACGGTTTGTTCTTTGGTGTACTAATCCCTGCTGATTCATATATTTCAGACAAAGTATTCAACAAACTAAATAAATACAAGGATAAAAAAAATTGAAATTCAAAACGTGTCTCAAAACTCAGAAATCCCAGTAGTTATTGGCGCACTAGGAACCATATCCCCACAAAATATGAAAGATTACATTTCTCTTCAACTGCATATATTTTCTTCGCAATTTTATGGTTTCAACTACATTTACTTATTACCTAAATCCATGACTTCAAGGACGCATATTTTGTACATAATTTCATACTTTCTTGGTAACCCTATGTATTTTAGATAATATAGTTTGTAGATGATCTATTCTAGATGTTGTTATATGCTTTGGCATAAACCTATTACTTTAAGGTAAGGCATGTTGACGTTGTCAGTATTTTCAAATACTTTTTCTTATGTTGTTTTCCTTATAGTGTTTATGTCTTATAAGGGTAGAGTGAGTAGATTCAGTTAAAATATGTTCCTTCTTGATTTGAAAGAAGAATCCCTGGCGAGGGAAAATAGGTTCTTTAAAATGATGTGGTGCAATTGATAGTCTCGGGGAAAAGAAAAGCTATTACAAAAGCAGGTTTGCCTTCGAAGAATATCCCACTGCGCATCTAGTGTAATTTGCAGAAGATTACGCATCACAGTCTCCTTCAGCGAATATCAGCCCTTGCACTGAGACAAGTAATTTTACCCAGCTGGACCAATTAAAAGGAGAAATCGATGGGAAAGCATTCAGAATTGGCCAATCTGAAGCGAAATCGTCTTCCGTCAGAAAGGCATCTGACCAACCAACTGTTTTCAGACCCTTCAGAAATTGGTTACAGCCTGGCTGGGATACCTTACAACATCCACCGTACTCACCTGACCTTGATCAATCGGGTCCCCACAGTTCGATCCCTACAAGATTCTCTTAATAAAAAAAAAAAAAAAAAACAATTCTTAGGAAAACTATTTAGACCAATTCATCACCCAGAGAGATACCAAGTTCTAGCAGGATGGAATCATGATGATTTCCCAAGCATGATAAAAGGTAGAGTAACAGAATGGCATTAAGAGGTGAAATAAATCTTATGTAGACTTATCTAAATATTGTTTTCGAAAATCACTTAAAAACGCTACGATATAATTATTTACAATTTGTGTAATCAGTATATATGCAAACAGAAATTACATATTTACGATATCGCCTGAGGGGCACCTCGACGTAATGTAATGGTTAGCAGATTTGTCATGCTAGAACAATTACGACTGAGTAGTGAGTTCGATCCTCACTGGGTGCCCCATACTTTCGGCCTTATGCCACATCTAAGCGACGCTGAAAAAATTGTTAGAACTCTTCGGCGTGGTGTAATCGTTAGAACAATTACGATTGATTAGTGAGTTCAATCCTTACTGGGCGCCTCATGCTTTTGGCCTTGTGCCACATCTAAAATATGGTTAAAAAATCATTTAGGGTCTTTCGGCGTGGTGTAATGGTTCGCAGGTTTGTCTTGCTAGAACAATTACGACTGAGTAGTGAGTTCGATCCTCACTGGGTGCCTCATGCTTTTGGCCTTGTGCCACATCTAAGTTACGCTTAGAAAATCATTTGGGGTACCTCGGCATGGTGTAATGATTTAGCAAGATTGTCTCGCTAAAACAGTTACCACCGAACAGTGATTTCGATCCTCAATGGGTGCTCCATACTTCCGGCCTTGTGCCACATCTAAGTTACGCTTAGAAAATCACTATACTACATTGCTTTAATCTAAGTTTTGGATAATGACCGTGTAATGAACTTTACTAAAACGGGTCTATTTTTATAATAAAAGTAGTGAAATTTGACGGCAATTGTTAGAAAGTTTTAACAGTTATTCAATAAATGATAAAATAAAATGGAGATAAGGAATTTAATTCTAAAGTGAAGGCCAATGAATCTATCTATCTATCTATCTATCTATCTATCTATATATATATATATATATATATATATATATATATATATATATATATATATATGTATGTATGTATGTGTGTTTGTGTGTGTCTGTGTGTGTGTGTATTAAGTATGTTTCACGGCCAGCAAGCATAAATCATTTCAGTTCACAAGGGTGATAAATCAAGCAGATCCTGCTCTCTGATACCCAGGAGAAAAGTTAAGGAATCTAATAAATAATATATTTTATTTTGAAGAAAATTAATTATGTCGAACATAATAATAAAAAAAATCCTTCTGTTTCTATGTTGTCTCGCATCTTTGATGGAAGCTTTATTTTTTACAAATTATCGAGAGACACGTCTCATCACTGCGGATTTATTAGCTTTATTTCTTTTTTTACAATTAATTAGGCATTTTTTGCGTGGAATAATTAGCTTTCCGAAAAGGAAAAAAATCTATCTATCTATCTATCTATCTATCTATCTATCTATATATATATATATATATATATATATATATATATATATATATATATAATAAGAACTTTTCTTTGTTTGTTTTTTTACTAATGACTAATCACCAGGCACTAACACGCACTTCTCCCCAGATGCAAACGCGCGCATGCGTCAATTACAGGATTAATATTTGAGGGCGGCCATTTTGTAACAATCTTTGTGTATGGTGTGGCTCTTCAGTTTGGGGTACTGGTTAATGAGATAGTCCAGCAGACTATTACTATTGTATATCAAGATATCGATAGAGATTTTGATCTTTACTGAATGTTTATTGCCTGTTGATATTCATATAAATATTTAACTAAACTAAATCGAATGGTGCTTGACGCGATGTCATGTGATGCAACATTTAATAAAATGTTTTAAACAGTAATTACTATTTTCTTTGGAATAATAATTGTTATTTAAAGACAAAGTGTCATCATGAGCCTGCCTGTCAAGCCATGTTCTGCTGCAGTGGATGGTGCTACTTGAAGTGTATGTATGTCATGGAGTTACGACCGATAGACGACCTCAAGCAATTCACAGCCAAGGCTTTCATGCTCAAACGCGTTATTTCGTATTCAAGATAAGTTATTTCCTATTCTGAACACTTTACTACTCATTGATGTCACATAACTTCCTGCATCAAGATGCATTCGATTTAAATTTCAAGAAATAACGACATTCTTAAAATATCGTGTATTCGAATTGCAGTCGACTTTGTTACATTTCTCTCATTCTCTTCTCCTCAAGATATGGGTCAAACAGTAGGACGTTTATCTAGAAAAAAATCATTGTTTTTCTCATAAAATTGTTACTGCAATATTCAAACAAAGAAATCAAAAATTCTTACAATACAGATTAAGTTTCGTTTTTAAATATCCCACTCAGGAGGGTTGATAAACTATAAAATTCAATCAATATATAAAAAAAGACTAATGATACACGCATATATATATATATATATATATATATATATATATATATATATATATATATATATATATAATATTAAGAAATCAAAATATTAAGATTTTCTGCGCTTATAAATTAATTAAATTACTTAGAAAGTTATTCTAACATCACTTGACAATGCAACGAAACTCTGGATTTTAAGTTTATTTTTTATAATTAAATTTACAAGTTTAGTTTCAGTTTTGAAACATAGAAATTTCTATGTCATGATGGAATCATAATTTTAAAAATATATATATATATATATATATATATATATATATATATATATATATATATATATATATATATATTTGGATTCGAGAATAAAACAGCATTTACCCCCAGGATTTTGAATCCGTCCTCCAGGAATAACCAACTGACTAACAGTTCTGGTTCTGCTATTGCTGAACATTTAATAAATAGAAGGAAATGTGTGGAAAATTTTAGTGGTGACCAATTTATAACTTTATCTAGGTCCCACTTTACATTTCATCTCAAGGTCCTAGAGTCCTTGTATATCAGATCCCGTGAGCCTTCCCTTTGTAAACAGAGGGAATGCTTGCTGGGTCTGAATATTATTGGACTCTCGTTTCTTGGAATTCATAATTTTTACCCCATTCGATTACATTCGTTAAGTAAAAATTAATTTACACGCTTTTTCAAATTCCCAGAATAAATAAACTTGATAAGTCCTGGGACGAAACCGGTTTTTTTATTTTAGCTTTTGCTTTTAAAATGCCTTATAAATATTGTCTTTTCCTATCTATTATTAAATTCTGTACCACGAAAAACTTATTTTTACATATACATACATACATATATATATATATATATATATATATATATATATATATATTTAAATATATATATAAAGACATTTTTATGTTAATACATTCTTTATATATATATATACATATTTAAATATATATATAAAGACATTTTTATGTTATTACATTCTTTATATATATATATATATATTTAAATATATATATAAAGACATTTTATGTTAATACATTCTTTATATATATATATATATATTTAAATATATATATAAAGACATTTTTTATGTTAATACATTCTTTATATATATATATATATTTAAATATATATATAAAGACATTTTATGTTAATACATTTTATATATATATATATATATTTAAATATATATAAAGACATTTTTATGTTAATACATTCTTTTTATATATATATATATATATATATATATATATATATATATATATATATATATATATATATATATATGCAGTAACGTTTCTTTCATGAATTTTCATTGAAAACTACCTGTAAGGAAGATTTAATTAATCTTTTATTGAGTTTTTACAGCAATCTAAAATTTTTCCATTTTTTAACTATTATCCATAGTTAGAATTGTTCCGAGCGGTTCTGGCTACTTCTCTAGCCATTATCAAGGATGTGTTTTGGGATGGTGAAATTCTGTGTGTGACTGCTACATAGTAATTTTACAGTGTAGAGTTGGAACATTTTGTGTGCTTCTTGGCGGTCACGTGATACGCACGACCAGATGACCGTGGCAAGCCTTCTGCTTTAAGAACACTTTTAACTCACCGTCTCCTCTGTTGAATAGTGTGAGATTGTTCGTGGGAGAATAAAGTTTAATAAGCAGAGTCTCGCTTAATGCCGAGCTATGTACGGCTATGTGACATGAAAAGGATCCTTGTATTATCAACTAGAATTTTCCCTTAAAGGTTCTTAGAAGTTATGAGTTAATAAATGATTACACTCTCTTGCGACATTTAATACGTCTAGTCTGGTATTGGCGTGTCCGATATAGATCATTGATTTTTGACGAGTAACACATTTTGTACAAGACAATACAATTGGTACCCTATATTGCTAGTTTAGATTTGATGAAGTTATTTCGGTTTGTGACGACGGGGTTGCAGTCTTCCATTTTCTATAATATATTACGAACTTTTTATACGTTTTCCGGAAGTTGACGCAAAAATAGGGTGTTTAATTATTTTCCTTTTAGCAAATTCATATTCACTATAGTTATTGTGCATCTGGTTGCAATAAAGTATATTGATATTTTGTGGTGTTGTATTTTTGTTCAGAGTGTCGTGTATTTTTTGTAAGAATAATTTTATTTGTTTATGAATGATGTAGTTGAGAAAATTATTATTGGCTCGTGTTCGTATACTCGATTTACGAAGTTAGTCATCATTGTTATTTTATATCATTCGGGGCATTGGCTATCATAGTTTAAGACACATAACTTCATATTAAGTTTGTTATACGGGTAAGTAGTAAATTCGTTGGATTTTAGCTCTATCTTAACGTCAAGGAATAGGATATATATATATATATATATATATATATATATATATATATATATAGTGAGAGAGAGAGAGAGAGAGAGTAAAGGTAACAAATCCGTTGGTATGTAATCCAAGTGGATCCTAGTACAGTGTAACCCGGATATAAGAGACCCGGATATAAGAGAAACCCGGATATAAGAGAGATTTTCTCTGGTCCCAAATTAGAGACTGTGTTAATGTATATAAAATAGACCAAACCCGGATATAAGAGAAGCCCGGATATAAGAGACTTCTTCTCGGGTCCCGACAACTCTCTTATATCCGGGTTACACTCTAATATAAAATATTAAAACTGATCCACAAAAAAGAGTTCAATGTATTATTACAGAGCAAATAATTAATAAACTATAATATTCGGGTTTAATTTTATAAAATTTCTTCCCTTTAAGACAAATAACTTCCACCCTCTCCTTACTCCTGACTCGTGCTTTTCGTCTGACTGAAACATTGAAATAGATTCTGTATTAGTTTTTCGACTGTTTTTTTTTTAACTTTCACAGTTACATTTCTATTTCTGATACGAACTCTCTGTCTCTGTCTCTCTTTCGATCTCTCTCTCTCTCTCTCTCTATATATATATATATATATATATATATATATATATATATATATCGCTCCTTTAGTAATTGTTTTATGTTAAAATTATAAATAAAGTACATATGTATATTTCGAGAATTGATAAGACAGACAACCGATAGCTTCGTCTACCGAAATACGCTATTCCCCATATGAGGTGATTTGGGATTTAATTGTTTATCATATATATATATATATATATATATATATATATATATATATATATATATATATATATATATATATATATATGGTTATTTTCAGTGGATACTAATATTTCAGTGGACGCTCCATTTATTTATTAAGGAATTTATTTATTTATTGTGGTCTACCGGCCTGAATATTCGAGAAATCCCATTAAGAAATGTCCGCCATCCGCATCTAACGACAGTTTCCCCTTAGACAGAGAGAAACAATTCTTAGACCCCCAGCTGCTTAGCTAACTCGGTCCCGGAGCAGGTCACGGAGCAGGCTTACCGTTCAAGCATTTTTTGAAACGTACATTTAGGTGAAATCTTTCTCGTATTAAATTCTTCCGAATATTTGCTCAGTTTCGCATCAAAAAGGTAAACAAAGTAATTTTCTAAGACAAATTTATCATCTGTCTATATCTCTGAGATGAGGTATTATGAATTTTTTGCATTATTTGGATTGTTATCCTCATCTTCATTGTCATATTCACAACGTTTCGGTCGTTGAAAGCTCCGGCCTTCTTCAGGATATGTCTATATCTCTGAGATGAGGTATTATGATTATTTGCATTACTGACATTATTCGGACTGTTATCTTCATCTTCATTGCCATATTCACAACGCTTCGGCCGTTGTACGCTCCAGCCTTCTTCAGACGATTGGAATTTCGAACCGAACACATCATTTCGTCCACCGAGGTAGATTGTTATCGTTCCACGCGTCATGCCTCTTCCGATGTCTCAGTTATTTCCCTGTAACACAACTCTCCAAGTTCGATTCCCCACTGGTGTGGCCTGATATTGAACTCACAACTGTTTGGGTCTATTCACTGGCTCCAACCAACGTCTTTATTCACTGGGCCATGTGTCGTTGATGTTAGTAAGATCCAGTGACTAAACCCAAAGAGGGGTGAGTTCAATACCAGACTACAGCAGTAGTGAACCGAAACTCGGAGAAATGAGTTAAACGGAAGTAACTGAGTCTTCCAGAAGAGATATGGCACGTGGAAGTAGAACAATCTATCCCGGTGGGTCGAAATAAATTCCAATCACCTGAAGAAAACCAGAGCGTACACCGGCTGAAACGTTATGAAAATAATGCAAGTAATGGATTTTTTTTATTTAACAATTCTAATCTTGCAGGAGGGGACATCTTCTTTAATAAGATTTCTCGGATATTCAGGCCGGTAGATAACAATGAATAAATATACTGTTTAATAAATAAACGGAGCGTTTCTACAAACCTGGCTATGCAATATGCAGTATGACCAGTTCTCACTTGGGGGTCTCGACTCCAGTCACTTTCTCACAGTCGTAATATGGCTTCCCTCTGTCTTTTCTATAAATATTTTCATGTCATCTGCTCTGACAAGCTATATTCCCTGCTTACCCGATTGCATGAATTTAAGCGTGCTACCAGGTTGGCCTCTCTGTCCCACTTTTTTTTACTGTCGAAACCGTTAAATATAACCGCCTCTTCCCTCGCACTTCCCGACAGTGGAACTTCCCTCCTCATACTTGCTTCCCTGATAACTATAAACTTGCTAATTAAGTTACTCAGTTGCATTTTATCTACTCTACAATCTCTCTTACAGACAAAACGCTGCCATCCACAGTCTACTCAATCGCTATAAAAAAAATAACATCTATGCCGAAGATACGGGCTCTGCTTCTCTTTTCTTCTATATGTCCTGTGTGTGTCAAATTTTCCATGTCCTCTTTCCTCATTTCATGTAAAAAAATCTACTGTTTCTAAATATAAGCGTTCTTTTCGTTTGCATTTTCCTTAAAAATTCCCCTTATATACAGGTTATCTCATTGGTAGTCTCAGCATCCAATTGTTGAACGACATCTCTGTCGCTTCCGAGGAGATTGCCTAATATTTAATGTCGTATAAGAGGACTGATATAACTGTTTAGCATTTTTTTATTTCTTTTTAAGAGGATTTTCCTGTTAACGCTTTGCTTAGATTTGGAAGGCATCTTTCATTATCTCAATGCATTTTCGGATTTCGTTGTCACAATTTACTTAAGGCTCATCAGAATACACATATTTTTCTTGCTAACCTTTCTATTTTTTCTTTTAATTATTAAATTCATTTTCTGTCTGTATGCTGAGTGTCTGACACCAGTATATGTTAAGGATTATTGTAATACCGTCAGCTGAGATGGCCATTCCCGTGTATTTGAATTTGGCTGACACTCTCCGCGACGCACTCCGTACAAGGCAGTAAAGCCACTAAGACACAACTGTTTACCAAGTATGGAAGAATTAAGAACACAAGCATTAATTATGAGCTGAAAGAGAAAATTGTAATCAGGAGGACAGGAGATAGCGATTGAGATTGCATTAAATTTTTGCAGATTAAAATTAGCTGAAGACTTGGCCAGAATCAGTTCCCGCTTGGATGCGAAATTTGGCAAACCTGGTTGTATCAGGCTGCCAGGTGCTTGGTGCATTATTACGCCATCCCAATTGGAGCTGCTCTCTTCCGTCGATTTGGCCGCTAAAATCGTGAAGATCATTGCATATTCCGCTGTTAGGGCCTTCAGGGGTTGGTTGCGTTCAGCCTGGCCCTTCCTCTTGGACCTTAACGCCATAGGTGGCTCTACAGGAATTGGGATAACAGATGGCTACGCTCTTGGGATCACTGGGGTATGCAGACACTCTATCATGACAAGGAACGACCATATACATTTTACGCCGGACGTCGGAGTGAACAGTTCGTTATCAAATGTACTATTCTGATATATTTCCCAAATAAATCCAGATTCTCATACGGTTAGTACAGTTCCGTGTGTCGTAGCGTATCTTATAAGATAGTTGACAGTGTCTTTGTCAACTCTGCAATATATTCTGCTTGGTTTACTTCAATATGATTTACGTGCGAAGAAAACGTTTTTTATCTACTCTACAATCTCTCTTACAGACAAAACGCTGCCATCCACAGTCTACTCAATCGCTATAAAAAAAAACATCCCTGTCGAAGATACGGGCGCACTTCTAAAATTCTCGATAGCCAGAGATTTGCGACTGACCACTCTTCCGAACTTGTACAAACTATCCGATGGGGTAAGATGTGTCTGTTTAAATTCAATGCCTCGAAGATCAAACTAGTTACGTCCCATCATCGTCGATCTGACACCAATCAGGATGAACGAATGTCCTCTGGGGCGGGGGGGGACTGGTGCCTTGAAAGAGTGTTGGACCTCAAACTCACACCCGACCTCAATTGGAATTCCTACATACAATCCATTGCTAAGGATATAGGTAAAATGCTCGGTGCCCTATACCGCTCCAGTAAGTAAATGACTCCACCTGCTATTCTGTATCTTAACAAGAGCCAGATCAGACCAAAAATGAAGTACTGTTGTCATATTTGGGCAGAAATTACCAAGACTCCACACACCGGCCTTAATAAAGTTCAAAAGCGACTCCGAGCCCTTGTAGGTGACGGTTTATTTTCTATCCCTCAACCCCTCTCCCACAGGCGGGATGTGGCAAGCCTTCGGGTCGGACGAACTACAACTTTAAGCAAATTAATTCAAACAACCGTTTTAATTTTCTTTCTTTAACCATACAGTCAGTTTTAGACCCACTGGAGTGACAACGTGTAATTGATTTCTATTTTTTCCTCAGATTAGGTCTTTTGTAGTGGTGTTCAGGAGTATGGATCTATTTTCGGGTGTATGATGAAATTTGTTTGGCCTCGGAAAATATTGCGTCATCCTTGATTGCATCAGATTTTCATCACGGCCAGACACTATTGTCTCGGCTGTCGATTAGTTGTCGTACCGCCATTGTCTGCGATGGACGTTACTCCAAGGAAGCGTATGAAAAGTGTAACGCTGCACAAACACACTGACAAGCATTACTTGTGAGCAAATCTGAGTGCCATACACTAACTCTGCTGATTTAAATCCAATCGAGAATCCGTGGTCAATCTGCAAAGAACGACATCGTGGAATAGATATACGAAGTACTAACATGTGCATTGGGTCATGTTTCATTGAAAACACACGAAAAATAAAGCAAACAATAACGGAATTATTCGCTTTATTTCAATTAATTTGCGCAAGGATGTACGTACCATATTCCAGCCAACCTTCACTGCAAGAACACGCCATGTCTCTTGCATAGAAGCAAACCAACCTCATTCTCTCTGTATTGCATCGGTTAGAATAAGTTCCACTCGAGCAGCTACTTCCTGCGAACCCCTGCCATGTAAAACCGACTCCCAACGGCATGTTTCCCTGATCACTACAATCTTAACCTGTTCAAGGCTAGGGTTAATCGTTATCTCCGTCACCTATACACACTACGTTTTTATATTTAAATGTATTCCGGGTATTTTTACTATAAAAATGTATTTTTATACTTTCAGAGTCTTTAGTTTTGGTTTTTGGGTGTTCACTATTTGCCCATAGCTGGGACCCTAACAGGTGATACCACCCTGGTCCAGGGTCGACCTGGGAACAACATCAGTTAAGTGGCGCTTCCATTCTCCTCAAAACCTCCAATCTCTCGACCTTGCTGCTGAATGTAGTTTATCTCCATACCAAGGACTATTATATTTGATGAAATTTAGAACAAAATAATGTTCGCCATTTTATACACCATCCTCAGGTGTATATCGATCTACAGGGAATTCCGAACTAAACACTTTATTTAATCTACGGGTTAGACTGTTCTCGTTCCACTGTCCATGTCTAGGCATATATTGTCTAGTTCTTGTTTTTAATACTGCTACCGTTCCAAGTTCTACGGCTACGTTGAAAACAGGTATCTTCACACGTTCCCCAGTTCTTTTGGATTCTCTGCCATTTTTTCCCATCTGTTCATTTGCTTTTATTATTTGGCAAGATATGTTTGTTGTATTTCTTTCTTCACTCCTTTTCGCCTTGCTTTCTCACTCTTCTTCTTCTTCCCGTTTACGTTTCAGTCCCGCTCGACCGTGTTGGCGTTTCCTTTGAGAACAAACATGGTGGTAAATGCATAGAGTTTAATGAGATATTTGAGTTTGGCTTTTTTCAACAACCAAATCAATTCTGGGAATCGTTTAACAGATATACACAAAGACAACATAGTCTGTCTATATTTCTGAGATGAGGTACTATGTACATTATTTACATTATTCGGAATATTCTCCTTATCTTTGTCGCCATATTTATTACAACGTTTCGGCCTTTCAGTATCTGTCTATATTTCTGAGATGAGATACTATGTACATTATTTACATTATTCGGACTATTGTCCTAATCTTTGTCGCCATATTTATTACAACGTTTCGGCCTTTCAGTATCTGTCTATATTTCTGAAATGAGGTACTATGTACATTATTTACATTATTCGGACTATTGTCCTCATCTTTGTCGCCATATTTATTACAGCGTTTCGGCCTTTCAGTATCTGTTTATATTTCTGAGATGAGGTACTATGTACATTGTTTACATTATTCGGACTATTGTCCTCATCTTTGTCGCCATATTTATTACGACGTTTCGGCCTTTCAGTATCTGTCTATATTTCTGAGATGAGGTATTATGTACATTGTTTACATTATTCGGACTATTGTCCTCATATTGCCATATTTATCACAACGTTTCGGCCGAAACAAAAGAGCGAAATAAAGGGTTCAGTTCGAAATTCCAACCACCTGAAGAAGGCCGGGTCGTACAACAGCCGAAACGTTGTGATAAATATGGCGACAAAAATGAGGACAATAGTCCGAATAATGTAAATAATGTACAAAGACACCATTTTTAATTGACTGTCTCACGTAATTTGTGTTTGATCAAATACATTGCTGAAAACGCTTGTTAACGGCAGGAAGACCAAAAGATGAATGTTTTCAGCCACAGAAGAGTGTGATTTCGATATGAAACACCAAAACATTGGGGGAGATTCAATAAAAAAAATGTTGATAACGGATTCATTCAAAATTTCTACAAATGAATCTTCCAAATTGATTTGCAAAAGTTCTGAGATCAGTCTGAAAGGAATTACGGATGGGCTGATAAAGGAATTCATTTCTACCAAAAAACAAAAAACAAAAAAAAACAAAAAAAAAAACACAAAAAACAACAACAATAACAAAAACAAAACATAGAATTAACTGATGGCGGTAGGAGACCAAAGTGTTCTGTCGTCGTCAACTGAAAGTAGAGTGTCGCACTTACCGTCCTCTGTCAGGACGCTACCCAGATATTTAAACTTCCGCGTCTGTTTGAATCTAGTGTTCCCAACCGGCAGATCGCAATTCGGTCTCTTCCTCATACTGATGACCGTGGCAAGCTGGTCTTGTGGAGGCATTTTCATAATCTTGGGGACGCAATTTATGCAAGGATTGGCTTGTAGCATTCGTCGTCGACACCCGCTGGCATCCGAGAATTGGGGTCGTCTTTCTCTCTCCCTGTTCCTCCACACCTCCAGTGGCGTTGGCGGAAATGGATGCGAAGGCCCAGCCGACACCTAAGGTGTCGTGAGCAGGACTCACTGAGGAGTGTGGATGACGCACACAGTTGGGCGAATCGGGGCCTCCTTAAAGCACTTCGCAGATCCTCTTCATGTGGACGGTTGTTACTCGAAAGTCTCTCCACACCCCAACCGGATGGTCTTACGCCAGGAAAGTCGTAACATTAAAAAGTACAAGACCAAACTAGTGATGTTCCACCTTCACTGAGGTGACTATGAATTTACGATAATCACGCTGAATGGGTGTTCATTCAAGGGGAGTTAAAGCCTCGAATACCTATTGGGACTCAGGCTCCCCACCTCAAATGGAACTCGTAGTCTGCTTGATTCTAGTGTTCCGACTTTCAAATCGCATAAATTATTCTTATATATATATATATATATATATATATATATATATATATATATATATATATGTATAATTATTTATTTAAAAATATGATTCAACTCGCGACATAAGAGGTCTCATGTTTCAAAACAAGAGACGAAAACTTCAATATAATTATTAGAATTAAATTGAGTTAAAGTAAGCTCTGTTCTATCTTCAAGCGAAATTTTTTTTGGAATAACGTATTTCTGAAATTTACGTGTTTTAATAATTGAAATCAAAATTTTCATGGTAACAGCTAGGGCGAATTGTTTAAATTGGGTAGGCGTGTGTTGGGTGTTAATAATAAGTATCAATATAGAGTATATATATATATATATAATTCCTCTTCCTAGTGAATTCGTTCCTTTTGGAAATACTGGATTCATTTTCTTCGAAAGTTCCCCACCTTAGTGTTCTGGGTTACAAACTGTAGATTTTGCACAGTCATTATAAAGAAAAGCAAAGTACCGAGAGTGTGAAAAGTTTGATCATGTCTCCTCTGAATTTCTTTTCTATCCTTTAAGGCAGCAGTTTGCCAACCTTTTTACCTCTAGACCTTTATTTATATATTTCCGGTCCCATCTGTACGGGAAAATAAACTTAAATTAGAAAATTCATGCGTGATCACTTCCCTTAGTCTTTTTAATAAACAATACCAGTGGTTCCGAAGTTGTTTTCTCTGGGGATCATTTTTGGAATGGAAATCTCACCAAGATTTAGATGATAAAAATAACATATAGTCTTAATCTTGTATATAAAGTACAATGTATGTGTGCTTGTGCGTGCGTGTGTACAAGCAGCTCCTCCGCTCCTACTGGACCGATTTCAATGATTCATAGCTTATTCAAAAGCGCTAGAAAAGTTAGGCACAGGTAATGATTTTCGTTGAGCTCAGATTCAAAGTTACCATGTTATGCGAGGTTAAAGTATATATCAATATATTATATTAGCGATTATCGTTGCTTTCATGGTTTAAGAGGAGCAACTCTTATTTTCACTATTTACATTATTCGGACTTTTCTGCTCATCATTGTTGCCATATTTATCACAACGGTTCGGCCGTTGTACGCTTCGGCCTTCTTCAGGTGGTTGGAATGTCGAACTGAACCTTTTATTTCACTCGCTGGGGTAGACTGTTCTAGTTCTACGTGCCATGTCTTAAAAACGTTGTGATAAATACAACAACAAAGATGACAATAGTCCGAATAATGTATATAATGTACATAATACCTCATCTCAGAAATATAGACAGAAACTATTATTTTCCTTTTATATCCAAAATTTCAGTGCACGTTTTATTATAAGCTAGCTTAAAAGCCGCCCTATATGGAGGACTCTTAGTTTGGCCCTCATCACAATAGCTAGGGAGGAGTATATGCGATAGGCATCAATAAACTACAGAAGAACTCAAAATTGATCGTTGCATTTAAGTATTGAATTCATGTTAAAGCTTACATTTTAAAAGTTCCACGAGAATTTTTCTGGGCCCGCTTAATTTAAAGACAATTAGATGTACGTAGGTCCTTATTTTTCGTACAAACAATGATTTTTATTTCATGGATTTCAAGTTAAATTTTTAAAATGAAATTAATATAGTGTAAAGATGGGAAAATAGAAATTAGAATTAGTTATACATTCAACATTTGAAGAGTTAGAGAAACATAATAGTTAATTAAATAAAACTTATATTATGAAATCAGTAAATGCTAAATTGGAGTGCAATTAGCCAACGAATTCTTTATAGTAATTTATAATTATTTACCCGCTGCGCCGCGCAGCAAGATGTGGCACAAGGCCTAGTTTAAAGAGGGGTATCCGATCCGGTAAGCTAGGGCAAAAAATTCCCTAGAGACCACGTAAAAACGGAATCAATTTTTCGAGACCAGACTATGCCCTTCGGCAGACCCCTTGTCTGGTAGAACTTATATGCGGTGTTTGACGAGAATGAGATGTGACACAAGGTCGGATTAATGTGAGGACTCGAGCGCGTACACTCGGGCAGGGACAAAATTCACCTCAGGCCCCGCAACCGTCGGTTGCGCTGACCTCGGCGTGAGCGCCGATCCCTCCCTCTTGTGCAATGGGTGGGCGCGGCCTGGGGCAGCTGTTCCCCAGGGCTGGGCACCTCTTCAGTATAATTTTCCTCAGTTGCCCCTTTGTCCTTGAACAGAGCGCACTGAGAGATGATAAGTTTGCATTAAAATCCCTCCAAAGAGGGATTTAGATGCTTAATGGTCAATATCTGTATTATATATTACCTACTTCTATGTGATATCCCTCTTCAGATTTAATTAATTTGCATATTGAATTTAAAAAAATATATATCATTAATTAATTGTCCTTCATTAGTGTTCTTTTATTCAAGGATTATTTTGATTTTCATATCAAAAATAGTTCTGTTTAGGAATATTGTCTTATATAGTACAGAAAAGTGTTTGAAATGTACATTTTACTTGGCCATCAAGAAATTGGCGTCTATTTGGAAAACTTTCTTTAACTATAACAAGCCAATTTATGGAAGAATTGTTCATTTAAAAAAATTGGTTCAAATATTCCATGTTGTGAATCATGTTGTGAAGCGATAGTGAATGGGCGAAGCCTTCTAGTACCTCATATAATTAATTCGAAAAATATCATAATGATAAAATCTGTCAATAATCATTTATATCTATTTATATTGGGACACATGCGTGCAATTACAAGTGATCCATAATAATATTTTAAATTTTGAAATCATATTTATTTTTGGCATATGATGTTTTTTAAGACTGTTTCAAAATCTTTGATTGTCTTTCAATCATTCCGCCTCACCTGCTATCCTCCTCCTCCACATCATTTGGGGACCACTGACTTAAGGGGTAAGCGTCTGTCGGTTTCAGAACCTCTCTTATTGATCGTCATTTCTCGGTTTATAATGACTGCATATAATTTAAAAAAAAACAGAATATATACCGACATTGATCAAATAATCGGATATACCAAGAAGATTTTGGGGACAGATTCTGTCGGCCGGCATTCAGTTATACCAGTATTTCCCGAACTTTTTTTCTCTGGGCCGCATTTTCGGAATTAATATTTGCTCACGCCTCACGAAATTTTATGTGATAAAAAGCACATTTAAATATTAAAAAAAAAAAACAAAACAAAAAAAAAAACCAGAGAGAAAGGGTTAAAGAGAGATAACTGTGGATTCGAAATCTGAACATTATCATTGATAACTCTCTCCTTCAATTTGCAGACCCTAGTTACTATATTCTTAATACTTGATATAATACAAAAATATCACAATGATAAAATTGGTCAATACTTATTTATAACTATTTATAGTGAGACTCATGCATGCAATTACAAGTAATCCATAATAATATTTTAAATTTTGAAAATCATATTTATTTTTGACATTTTTTGAAGCTGTCTCTAAATCTTTGATCATGTTTCAATCATCCCGCCTCACCTGCTATCCTTTTCCTCCGCATTATTTGGTAACCATTAACTTAAGGAGTAAACGTATCTCGTTTTCAAAACCTCTTCTATTGATCGACATTTCTCGGTTTATAATATATATATATATATATATATATATATATATATATATATATATATATATATATATATATATATAAAGAACATATACCTACATTGATCAAATAATCGGATATACCAAGAAGATTTGAGGATGTACCTACTTCTCTACTGCGTCTAATAATTATGAACTGTGGTTCAAAAACGTTTTCTTTTCTCTTGGATGCATTTTCGGAATGAAAATTTGCTTGCGCCTCACCAAAGGTAAAAGGCGCAAGCATCCCTACACCAAAGCAGGTCTAGTGGATGAGTTAAAGGGAGATAACCGTGGTTTTGAAGTCAGAACATTATCATTGATAACTCTCTCCTCCAATTTGCAGAGCCTAGTTACTATATTCTTAATACTTGATAGAATGCAAAAAATATCGTAATGATAAAATCAGTCAATAAGTGTTTATAACTATTTGTAGTGGAAGTTGTACATGCAATTACAAGTAATCCATAATAATATTTTAAATTTTGAAATTCATATTTATTTTTGGCATATGAATTTTTTGAAACTGTTTCTAAATATTTTATTGCGTTTCAATCTTTCCGCCTCACCTGCTATCCTTTTCCTCTGCATTATTTTGTAGACATAACTTAAGGGGTAAGCGTCTGTCGGTTTCGGAAGCCTCGTTATTGATCGACATTTCTCGGTTTATGATGACTATATATAATTTAAAAAAGAACATTATAGCGATTAAAAAAGAACATATACCGATTATATTTCGATTAATCGGATATACCAAGAAGTTTACATAATGCGTTATACAGCTGAAGAAGTCCAGAGGTCACAGCGGCCGAGCCGAAAGGCTGCGATATAAGAAAGAAAAGAAAAAAAGAAAGAAAATAAAAATCAGGAAATTGTTTTGAAAGAATCAATGTATAGCGCCGCCATTCCATCCCACTTTGCAACACAAACATAATTTTACCGTTAATTCTTTTTCAACGATCCGTGCTCTTTGAAATGAGAAAACGGTATACGTGATCCGCGAGCCCTTGACAAACCTCTGGCTGAGAACAAATGACATATGGAAGGATCACGCGAGGAGTATATGCTTTATTTTGCTGCCTCGCTGAACACGCCCAACAGGATAGATAAAGACGAAAAAATATATATATATGTCGAAATAAAAGAAGACGACGAAGGCAGTGAAATAGCGAAATGCTGCTCAGATGCCAATTTTCGCCGTCCATTCCCGACATTACCCGTACCAGGCTGCCAACCAATCATGTCGCCTTTTATCCAAAGCCATATTTCTCACGTATCGGGAGTGTTGTATGTCTTTTACATGTAGTCGCGCCGAAGGAATATTTACTTCGCATCCATTGGTGGAAAAATGATGCTTTGTTCGCTTTTATTTTTACGTGGTTATTTTTTATTATTATTAACGTTTGTTTAATTTTAAATTTTTATTGATTTTTATTTCTTTAACGTGTAAATTTTATTTACATTATTTTTGCTTTTTATTTGTCTTTTGTGGTAGAATATTTTCCACGCGTTTAATTGCCTTCTTTTCTTTTTTCTTTCTTTCCTTCATTCCTTCCTTCCTTCTTTCCTTCCTTCTTCCCTTCCTTCCTTCTTTCTTTGTTTCATTACTCTTTTCCTGCGTAATTCCGTTTTCTTTCCTTGTATTACCCCTTTTCTCTTTCTTTCGTTCTTTCTTTCTTTCTTTCTTTCTTTTACACCTTTTTTCTATCTAATTCCTTTTGTTTGTTTGTTTCTTTCTGTTATTTTTCTTTCCTTGCCAAATCTCTTTCTTTCTTTCTATCTTTCTTTTTTTCTTTCTGTCTTTCTTTTCTTTTACTACTCGTTTCCCACGTAATTCCGTATTTCTTTCTTTGTATTACACCTTTTCTCTTTTTTTCTTTTTTTCTTTCTTTCTTTCTTTCTTTCTTTCTTTCTTTCTTTCTTTTACACCTTTTTTCTATCTAATTACCTTTGTTTCTTTCTTTCCTTCTGTTTTTTTCTTTCACTGCCAAATCTCTTTCTTTCTTTCTTTCTTTCTTTCTTTCTTTCATGTCAATTTTTGGACTATGACAACATGCATTTCTTCTTCTTCTTGCTTTCTTTGCACTTACACTGCACTTATTAAACTTTCCCTGTGAACATTTTTTGAATGTACTGCTTTCTTTCTTTCTTTCTTTCTTTCTTTCTTTCTTTCTTTCTTTCCTTCTTTTTTTCTTTCTTTCTTTTACTACTCGTTTCCTGCGTAATTCCGTTTTCTTTCTTTGCATTACCCCATTTTCTCTTTCTTTTTTCTTTTTTTCTTTCGTTCTTTCTTTGTTTCTTCCTTTCTTTCAGTCGTTCTTTCTTTTACTCCTTTTTTTTATCTAATTCCCTTTGTTTCTTTGTTTCTGTTATTTCTCTTTCCCTGCTCAATCCCTTTCCTTCTTTCTTTTTTCTTTCTTTCTTTCTTTCTTTCTTTCTTTCTTTCTTTCTTTCCCTTTTTGTTTAAAATCCTTCCTTATTATAATATATTATCATAATAATATATTTTAATTAGCCGGGATTTCCAATAATAATCCGTGCGTGTATAGTAAAATTGCGAATATAAAATTAACGAAAAATTATATAAAAAGTCTTTATCACAGTTTCTCACGGAACCCTTAGAGAATTCTAGCAGAACCCTTGGCTTCTGTGGGAAACCAGTTGAGAAACACTGTTCTAGACCTTACTTTCGTCTTATGATAATTCGGGGTAATGGATAGCGACTCGGATTGACGAATTGGACAGACGAGTTCGAATTCCAGTCGAATCCATTGCATTCACTTACGTGCTGATAACCTTGGGAAAGGCATGAATCCTCTTCTTCTCCCCCTAGCTATTGGTTAATAACCTACTGCGTGAAAAAAATCTGCCTCGTCAGTCATGTATCTAAAGATACATGATCGCCTAACCGTGTATCACGCATAGCACATAAGTGATATTCATTTAAGTGTTAATACTCTTAGGAAAGGTATTAATTCTCTTCTCCCCTACAGCTATGAGTAAATAACAGGACAGACCGGGTTCTATAGCCTTGGATGGGAACTGGTCTACCGCAGAAAGAAATGGCAACCTACTGCGTGAAAAAATATGCCTCGTCAATCATGTATTGAAAGATACATGATCGCCTAAGCGTTTTTATAGCGCATGGCACTTAACTGATACTGATTATTTATGTTTATTTCTTTGTACATGTTTATAGAATTTATTTTTTGAAATCTTTCGTGTGAGCTATCACCAGTGAGTGATTTTCTTTAAGAATTTCACACCAAGCAAGGCGGGAGTGCCACTAGCACGCAAGGGGTTACAGAGAGTGAAAGTAAGAGTAAAGAGGGGGTGTTTGAGGAAAGGATAGTGAGAAAGACAAGGCATTCTAAGATGTCTACTGAAATTACATTTAAAGTTTTGAAGATTATAGTTTTCAGGGAAGCAAGTAAGAGGAAGATAGTTTCACTGTCGGGAAGTGCGAGAGAAGCTGTTGGATTTTTTTTTTTGCAATAGACAATAAATTTGATAAAAAGGGGGTCATTTTATTCCGTAAATCAGTTATCTGAAAAATATATTCCACAAGGGTAGAAAGACCGCGAAACGCTGGTCTATTTCAATTTCCTTACAGCCTATGCTAAATCCTGGGTTAATATAAGAAAAAAAAAAGATATAGATGTTAAAAATGGTATATAATCATTTTCCTACAAAGGTTCTCAAAGACATGAAAACTATTTCAAGTCTGGCACAAGGATAAAAATTATGAGAGACGTTGATCTAGATGAATAAACTCGAAAGTGGGAGTAAGAGTAAGGAGGGGGAATAGAGGAAAGTATGAAGAGAAAGTGGGAGAATAGATCAAGGCATCTGGATATGTCGATTGATATTGCATTTGAATATTTGGAGATTATAGCTCTCAGAAAAGCAAGCAAGAGAAAGGGAGTTCCACAGACGGGAGGTGCGAGACATGAAGCTATTGGAGTAGAAGAGACGACTACATTTAACCTTTTCGACAGAGAAAGTGTAGAACTGTGATTCCAGCCTAGTAGCACGCTTAAATTCATGCAGTTTGGGAACTAGCGAAAGTAGCTTGTCGGAGCAGTTACCGTGAAAGTATTCGTAGAAAAGACAGATGGAGGCGACGGCACGTCTGGTAGAGAGCGACTGTAGACGAGAAGCCTGAGGTAACATTCCCTGATACATGAAAATTATTTCAAGTGTTCCACAAGGGTAAAAAGAAAGAATACAATAATGACTTCAATATGATTTTTTAAAATTATTTACAAACATAAATATGATTACATACATAGGTCATACCAACATATAAATGTCAAAAAAATTTTCACACAGCAAATATAGTACGACAAACAGTATACTAAATAGGATTTTCAGGTGGGCTGACTTAAACTGCTTCAATTGAATGGCAAAATTCCCAGTAATGAAAGACCTGGTCAAAGACAGGTTATACTGCTAGTATATATATATATATATATATATATATATATATATATATATATATATATATATATAATGTCCATATAATCACTCTGATGATGGGTCATGGGAGCCAAATGCTTAGATCGATGAACCGCGTAATAAAAAATATCCAAATGTTGGGGAGTTTTGTGTTTATTTTCTCTCAAACTAAAGCCTTTATACGAAGCTTAGAACGGCTCATGATCAGACATTAGTTGTGTGCTATATTTAACAATATATATATATATATATATATATATATATATATATATATATATATATATGAATATATATATATATATATATATATATATATATATATATGAATATATATATATATATATATATATATACAGTGTGTCCATAAAGTCTCTTTACAATTTAAAATCTATATTACGTGTGTGTGTGTGTATGTGTGTGTGTGCGTGTGTGTATTTGTTTCGTTAAAGATGACTGACAAGGCACTGTGATTAAACGTTTTAACTGTGTTCTGATCAAACCAAACTCATAAATAATTATATTGATCATAATGCTACATGCCTATCTAGACGACTCACCTTACAGCTATTTGACCATAGCTGAATTCGGACTCATTTAAACACACACGGAAGCATACCAAACTCCATCCGCAACATACTAATAGAAAATACAAGTATTATAGCCTCATCCACATGCAAGCAAACACTTAAAGATAAAAGAACTAATAATATAAAGAAAATGGCAACACTCAATAACATTAACTAACGAACACGGCCACAACGCAATGACCGTGTTCAGAAAATAAAACATTCCTATAACTTCAGTTACTGTTGTGACCTTGTTAAGGCCAGAAGTAAAGACACAAAGAGAGTAATTCAGTTAAAGAAATATGTTAACAGAAACAGTAATACAAACATATACAAACGAGAGTGTTACAGCAAGAATGTTCAGTCCGACTGTCAAAGCTGATTGCTGGAAACCTCCCTCTCCAAAAGGCAGTACCTGCTCCTATTTATAGCTGGGAGAGTACATGCGTGCGTGAGTAAATTACCATAGTAAATACATACATAAAATACCCACACATTCAGTTAAGAAATAAAAATGGCTAAAAGAATAGCCGAAATCGCTTGGATATTCAGAACATTTGGACAGATTTTGTCTAACAAAGAAAAAACACTTGGACAAACACAAGAAAAATGAAATAAAAAAAGCTCAATCGCGTTTAACGAAACTTGTATAATATACAAAATTTTATATATATATATATACTATGGATAAAAAAAATATCCGCACTCATGTTATTGCGAAAGTGTGGATAATTTTTGATTCACCCTTGTATATATGCGATTATTTTTATTTTGGACTTGATAAATATTGGACAATAGGAGGCACCTACAAAAAAATAAATAAATAAATGAACCAGCAGTTATTTCTTTAATCACAATGCCATCAGTGAATGAATGCGGATAAAAGGTCGTACTAACATTTCTAAGATGGCAATGTAAGGCGTCGCCATTTTGTCTGGAGTCAGCTCAGATTGTATTTTTCTGAAGAAGTGAGAAGTTCATAATTTATGGAAGCAAGGGAATAATGTCATCTTGTCTGACTCGATGCTGGAAAAAAAATACTGGCCTTAAAAGCAAAAGGGCATTATTCATGGCTATCTTACATGCGGTTTCTTTTGTTGTTATCTGCTTTCACGGTTTTTTTCTGATGCGATGGGAGTTTTCATTCCCTTTTTTTACTCGTCTGTCATTTTCATTCGTTTTCTATCTTGATTTCTGACTTGACATTGATTTCTTGCTTGACATTGTGATGTTAACCTTTTCGTTTGGATTCGCTTTGCTTACAGGAGGCCCCTTTTTTCTTGAATTTCATGCTTCTCCATTCTTTTACGTTTTTTTTTTTCCTTTTTGTTCATGTCGTTGTAGTATTATATAGTTTTTAATCATCTTCAAAAGCTTACATATTTTCTTTCTTGTATCCGCCATTTTTATTTTCTTCCTTTTTCTTTGTTTCTTTCCGCCATTGCCCATGTCTTTCGATATTTGTGATACTTTTACCTTTCTTTATTCCTTCCTTCTTTTCTCTTAGACAATATTTTTGTTTTTTTCTTTCATTTTCTTACTCCCATTGTCCATGCTCTTATTTGTGATACATTTCCTTCCTCCTTCCTTCCTTCCTTCCTTCCTTCCTTCCGACCAGACCCTATTTTTTCTTTCTTTCATCCCTTCACCCATTGCTCATGCTCTTTCGTTTTTTGTGATAATTTCCTTTCGTTCTTTCATTCCTTCCTTCATTCCTTCCTTTATTCCTTCCTTCCAGATCATATTTTTCTTTGTTTCTTTTTGTGGCTTGCCGTAATTACTCTTTCCTACTCTTTTCTTTGTTTTCCTCATCACACATTTTCTTTCTTTCTTTCTTTTCCGCATTCCCCATGCTCCTTTTACTTTGCGACACATTACTCTTCCTTCCTTCCTTCCTTCCTTCCTTCCTTCACTTAGTTTTTCTTCATTTCTTTTTAATAATTTTTGTTCTTTCTTTTCCTTTCTTTCTTTCTTTCTTTTCTTTTCTTTCTTTCTTTCTTTCTTTCTTTCTTTCTTTCTTTCTTTCTTTCTTTCTTTCTTTCTTTCTACTTGTCTTTCATTTTCTCTTTCTTTCATTCTGCCTAAATGGCTTTCATTCTTTCTTTTTTCTTTCTTCTTCCTTTCCTTCATTCTTCCTAAAGTGATGAATTATTTTTCTTCCTTCAAGGTTTTCCTTATTTCTTTCTTTTTTGCTGCTTGTCTTAATTACTCGTTCTTTCTTTTGTTTTTCTTACATTTTGATGAACATTCTTTATTTCCTTCATTCTAAACACTAGTTTTCTTTCGTCATTTCTTTAACTCAATGACCATGCATCTTCGTTCTTTCCTTGTGTAACATTTCTCTTCCTTCCTTCCTTGCTTGCTTTCTCTCTCCCTTCCTTCCTCCCTTTCTTTCTTCCTTCCTTCCTTCAATCCTCCCTTCTTTCCTTCCTTCAATCCCCCCTTTCTTTCTTTCTTCCTTCCTTCCTTCGTTTCCTCCCTCCCTCCCTTCCTTCCTTCCTCCCTTCCTTCGTTTCCTTCCTTCCTTCGTTTCCTCTCTCCCTTCCTTCCTTCGTTCCCTTCCTTCCTTCCTTTCCTCCCCCCTTTCTTCCTTCCTTTCTTCCTTCCTTCCTTCCTTCCTTCCTTCTTTATCCTGTTTTTCTTTATTTTTGGTGCTTCATTTAATTACTCTTCCGTTCTTTTTTCTTTATTTATTTCCTCCATTAATCATGTGCTCTCTTTTTTTTTCTTTTATTGCGATCAACTTCCCTTCATTATTTTCTTCCTTACAGATATTCTTTTTCTTTATTTATTTCTTTTGAGGCTTTTCTTAATTACTCCTTGTTTATTTGTTTCTTTCTTTTGAGGTAAATTTTCCTTACTTCCTCCCCTCGCTCCCTCCCACCGCTTTCCTTCCTTTATTTTTTCTTTCTTTCTTTTTATTTCATATTTTAATAACCCTTTTTTGTTGGGTTGTTTATCGCTGTCTTTCTTCGGTGATAAATTTTCCTCCATTTTTTTTCTTTTCTTCGTACGTTTCTTGTTTACCCAATTTTTCTTCTTTATTTATTTTTACTTCTTGTATTAATTACTCTTTCTTTCTTTCTTTCTTTCTTTCTTTCTTTCTTTCTTTCTTTCTTTCTTTCTTTCTTTCCTTCTTTCTTTCTTTCTTTCTTTCTTTTTGGTTTTCATTCTTATACCTTCTTTTTCTTCTCATTTCTTTACACACCATATTCTTTCTCTCTTTATCTTTTTTTATCTCTCGTCTTAATTAATATTTCTTTCTTTTTTTTTCTCCATTCTATATTTGCTCCGTTTATCCTTCCGTACATACATTTCATTCCCTTTCTTCCCTTCCTCCCCAGTAACAATTTCTATAAAAAAAGAAAGAAAAAAAATAATGAATAAACAATCTGACTGACATGGAAGCCTAGTTCGTTCCTTAAGAATTCTAATTACCATTATTTTCAGAATTTCACCTTTTCTTTATTTTATTTTGTCTCTAAAGTCAATGAAATTAATTTGATTCTTTGCCGAGCGCTTGTTTTACATTCAAGTCAAGGTCCCCAAGATGAAGTGCATTTAAACAGATTATTAACTGACAATGTCACCGGCTCGCTGACAATCGCCACCAGAGATGGGGGTGGACTGGTGAGCACAATCGTAACAATGCCTGCTAATGGAACATCAAGTGAAAATGAAATTAAAATTATTCTGCTGTCTGAAACGTCTTTCGATTCGATGACAATCTCTCTTTAGTGCATTTATAAAGGCATAATCACAAACGCACACACACACACACACGCACACGTATATATATATATATATATATATATATATATATATATATATATATATATATACTCAGAGAGAGAAAGAGAGAGAGAGAGAGAGAGAATTAAAGATCTAATGCTGAAGAAATATGGATCAGAATCCGGCAGGATAAGATAAGGAACAAATACGAAAGAAACGTTTATCAATCTAACATGTTTCACTTTTTTAAAGCTTTGACAGAAATTGAGGGGGAACACAGAACTTTGGTAATCTTCAATTTTGTTTCGGTCGATTCACATTGGACAGTCATGTATATTCAATCTGTAAATAATTCTACATGTATGCATGCTTGTAAAACTTCTAATATGTCGCAGCAGGTATCGCATGGAATGTGTATTCGTAATTGTGTAAAAATAGCCTTTTGTAATGAACTTGGAGTGAGAATTCAGGGTGGTCCCAAACTTTTGATCGGTAGTACATATATATATATATATATATATATATATATATATATATATATATATAAATTATGAAATGGACAAAGTCCGACAATTATTTTAAGACATTTTTATGTTTATACATTCTTTATATAGATAAAAATATTTAAGTAAATGCGCTGTTTATAATAAACAGAATTAAATACCATTTACCGGCCTGAATGTTCGAGAGATTTTCATAGAAAATATTCGTCCTCCGACAGGAATCAAACTTGTATCCTATACGCAATCGTCATATAGCCTGACGTGCCTTTAACCGATTTGGCCACAGATGATTGTAGTTTAAAGACAGTAAAATCGATCTTGCTAACCGAACGCTCCTCTGTGGCCAAATCGGTTAAAGGCACGTCGGGATGTATGAAGGTTCCGTGTAGGATACAGGTTCGATTCCTGTCTGGGGACGAATATTTTCTATGTTTAAAAAATAGGATATATAATCCCGACAAAGTCTTTTTAAATTTCTGACAATTGGAAACGTTCATGAAAGCAGATTTGTTTATTAATATATCCGAAAATATATTTCTCCAAACAATTCTTCTTTCATGAATATTTGCAATAGTCAAAAATTTTAATATATTTATATGTTATATTTATAGATACAAATATTTAAGTAAATGCTGTGTTTATATTAAACAGTATTAACTACATTTACCGGCCTGAATGTCCGAGAAATTTCATAGAAAAATGTGTCCATTGACAGTTATAGTTCGTATTGTAACCATCATATAGCCTGATGTGCTATACCATTTAACTCCAAACTGCTTTTAAACTACAAATTTTCCATACTTTCTCTCGAAAGCTCATATGTGCTGGAACCGTATCTTAACCTAAACAAATGACGTCATATATTTTGAAATGAACTAAGTCCGACAATTATTTTAATATATTTTTTGTTTATACGTTATTTTTTATAGATACAAATATTTAAGTAAAAAATTAAAATGAGAGAGTGGAAGAAGGGAATTTCTCAGAATTATCGAATTCTCTTACTTCGCCAGTTTGGGCGAATGCCAATAAATACGACTGCGCGAATCGAATTCGGCAAATGAGTCGCAGAAGAGAGAAGGAAAGCAGAAGAGACGGAGACGAGACCAGAGGCAGGAAAGAGGCCCACGTTGTTATTTGCCGTCTTGTGCCAAACTATACCAACAACAGCAAACCAGATTTTGCCTCTAAAAATCACAACATGGGATAAGGTTAGCTCTGGATTGAAGCAGTCACTTCAGTGACCAACTGCTGTGTTGGAAGACTTGGACGACCGGCTGGTGTTGCACGATTACACATGTATAATACACACCTCTATCTTTTAAGATTAAAAGTATTAATAGTATTATTATGTATGTATAAAATTGTGTCAATAAATACGAATAGTAATATTATGTTTGTATAAAATTATGTCAATATATATGAATAAATTATTATGCATGTATAAAATTATGCTAATAAATACGAATAGTATTTTAATGTAGGTATAAAATTATGCCAACAAATATGAATAGTATTATTATATATATATAAAATTATGCTAAGAAATACGAATAGTATTATTATGCATGTATAAAATTATGTCAATAAATACGAATAGAATTTTTATATATGTATAAAATTATGCTAATAAATATGAATAGAATTATTATGTATGTATAAAATTATATCAATAAATACGTGTAGAATAGAGAAAAGTAGGAGCAGAAGAGAGACCCACGTAATTATCTCCCGAAAAGAAGCCTCCAACTTCAGCCTTGTGCCAAACTTTACCAACAAGAGCAAACGAGATTTTTGCCAGGTCGACGATAGTATCACTTCCGATTTAGATGCGGGCTGGGATGATTATTAATCGCATGCAAACTTCGATATAAACCAATTATTGTATGGAGACTGATATAAAAACAGTATTTGCTTTTGTTCAATTTATTCGAGTGTCATTTTTTATCTCTGTACGTCATCGGCCTGCTTGAACCAGGCCAACATGAAGATACCTGAGACGATTCGATTTTGGCTGCCTTAGGATCTAAAAATCACAACGTGGGGTAAGTTTAGCTCTGGATTGAAGCAGTCCCTTCAGCGATGTTGGAAGTCTTCGACGACCGGGTAGGGTGTTGTACGATTACATTTATGCATTTAAAAAAATTTATTTGCAAGGGGGAAAAATATTTAATAAAAAATATAAATTTGAACCGAAATAAAATTTTCTTTTTTTTTAATTACATTGTTTAGCTTCTGAAAGACATTTTTCGCTAGTTCAATGCCCTTACGGATGTCGGTATCACATCTTCGTTATTTAATAACAAAAGGAGTGCTCATAAATTATTTGACAACCGTACATTTTTGGACAACTTAATATTTTACTAATGTACGGACATATTCTATCATGAGTCGCTCAAGAATAATTGGTTTGATATAAAAGAAAGACCAATTCATTTCGTTTATTAGTCATCAATAGTTATTTTCAAAATAAAGGCGATGTATTATATTTGTACTGTGCAGTCTTTCAGCTACATTCGCTGAAAATAATCAAATTTAATTATGATAACTTGATATTAATCAGATTTAGAGCATGAGAATATTTGTGAAACTTATTCTGAATTTTAAGTACACAGCCAATCAGATCGCATTAATATGTGATAAATCGTCTAAGTAAAAAAGAAAGAAAAAGTAAAAGAGAGAAGGAAAGACTGAAGATGAAAAGAGAGTATGAAAGTGAGAGGAATAAAGAAGAATTATGTATAACTTTGAAAAGAGTCAACAACATTTCCAACTTTGGTCATATGCTCGCATCAATTCTTTGTGTAGACTGTCACACAGGAAATGATGCCTTTTGTGGTTGGTTGTTGATACGGTCGTCTAACGAAGTAACCGCCTTAATATATAAAAAAAATAATTTTTATTTCTATATAGTGTTACTTGTTGTGGCCTTGTTAGGGCCAGAAATAAAGACACAAAGAAAGGAATTGGGTTAAACAAATATATTAACAGAAACAGTAATACAAACATATACAAACGAGAGTGTTACAGCACGAATGCTCGGCCCGACTGTCACAGCTGACTACTGGAAACTTCCCTCTCAAAAAGACAGTACCTGCTCTTATTTATAGCTGGGAGAATCCATGCGTGGGTGGTTAAATTACCATAACAGTTTTCATCTATCTATCTATCTATCTATCTATCTATCTATCTATCTATCTATCTATCTATCGTGACAAGAAATAAAGACACAAAGAAAGGAATTGAGTTAAACAAATATATTAACAGAAACAGTAATACAAACATATACAAAGGAGAGTGTTACAGCAAGAATGTTCGGTCCGACTGTCAGAGATGACTGCTGGAAAGGCAGTACCTGCTCCTAATTATAGCAGGAAGAGTCCATGCGTGCGTGGGTAAATTACCATAAAATTACTCATAAGCACAAAGAAAATGATTACAATGAAACAATTTTGAGTAATGTTACTGTATGAGTTTTATAAAAAAGATCCATTTTTACATCGATGAAAAATGAATAATCTTTGACAACAGTAAGAGAGTAGGCCAGTAGAGAGCTGCAAGTGAATCACCAAAACAATACCACTGCACCCAAAAATGTTAATGGTTTTCCTTATGGTGGTCTTTCAAAGGGGTTATTCATTATTGCCTCAAGGGAAACAAACCTTGTATTGTTGAGAAATTAAGTGCATACACGAAAAATTGAAAAAGAAACATCCTAGATTTGTGAATAGGGATAGCTGAATTGATCTGTATGACAACTCACGGCCGTGTGTTCCTCAATCAATTGTCCAAAAGCTGCATATCCTAACTTATAAAATTCCACCTCATCTTCCATATTCATCTGATATCTCTCTTACTGATTGCCACATATTTTGAGCTTTTCATACGCAATAAAACATTCTCCAATAAGGAAGCGGTAATCGAAGCATTTGAACTGTTTATCATCAAAAGATGAGAATTGTTTTTCAAAGATGAGATCAAGAATTTAGAGGTACGTTGGAGAACAATCATTTATCAACATGGTGCTTGTTTCGACTAAATAAATTAGTTATTTAACATTTCAGAAGCGTTTTATTCATTTCTAATAAAGTACGTCATTTCATGCCTGACAACCTAATAGACGTAATATATTTTATAAGCATCCACCAGAAGAGCAACTGATTGGCGCTTTTGGTCTCACGTTTTCTACTGAAATGAAGGGGAATAATTGAATCAACTTCGAGGATATTCATATCGTGAGCAGGCAGATATGATTTTTACATACGGCCGCGCGAAAGGTAATGGACGCGTGGCTGCACGGCTGTACCAGATTGGGTCATCCAACCTTTGCTGCTGTTTATCATCGCGCAGCTGAGACAATCCGTAACACCAGAGATCAGGGGTCGAGGAAGACCGAGATCCGCTTCTACGCCTGACCACGAAGACTCCATTCTACAGCATCAGCACATCTCAAATTACCATAGCATATCATACATCACATAGTACCTCATAAATAGTACTTTAAGAACAGTTCATGTGTTCATATCATTTGCAACGTGTGCAGGGTCTTTCGCCTTCTGATCAGAACCTTTGTTGATTGTTTATTGCACAAACTGCCGATCTCTTGTTTTGTTTACGGATAAAGCAACATTTGGGAACAGATGGAATAACAACCTTACACAACCAACATTTGAGGGCGGATCGGAATCCCCATGGTAAAATATAGGCTAGACACCACTTATCACTCCTATTGATTATCACTTATTTAAACATTTTGATCATTTCAAACGCAATAAAATATTCTCTCTAAAAGAGGTAATCGAAGCATTTGATTTGTCTATCACATCAAAAAATGAGCATTTTTTTTAAAGATGAGATCAAGAATTTAAAGGTACGTTGGAGAACAGTCATTCATCAACGTGGTGCCTATTTCAAAGAAATAAATTAGTTATTCAACATTTTAGAAACATTTTATTCATTTACTATAAAGTACGTCATTCCATGGGTGACAACTTTTTTTTCAATCATTTCATACCAAACAAGTCAATACAAGCCACTAATATGCAAAGGGGTTAGTGAGAGAGAAGAATCCGAGAATACAATAAGAGGACAGGTACTAAGGAGACAGAAAATGATGATTGAGATTGCATTTAAATTATTAAAGATCTTAGAATGGTTACCTACCAAATTTACAGGAAGCAATCATTTAACATGTTCAACATTTTTCGCACGCTCAGATATCATCTTTGGAGAGACGTATATTCGTCGTTTCTAACATTGAGAAGAGCTATCAACATTTATGGCATTGTCTGGATACTCAGATCTCTTGTTATATATATGCAATATCTATAAAATAGGAGAGGTATCATTCCGATTTTCAATATTCTTTGTGTGCTTCAGCTTATCTATGTACAGCTATATAGATTTTTGTATGTAACCTAGGGAGGGTTCATTGGCATCTCTAACACAGTTCGGGGCATCAAATTTATCTATCTATCTATCTATCTATCTATCTATCTATCTATCTATCTTGGTCTCTTCATTATCTATCTATCTCATTCTATTCATATGAACTATCTGTCATTACCTTCATATCTATCTATCTATCTATCTATCTATCTATCTATCTATCTATCTAATTCTATTCATATGAACTGTCATTTCCTTCATTTCTATCTATCTATCTATCTATCTATCTATCTATCTATCTATCTATCTATCTATCTATCTATCTAATTCTATTCATATGAACTGTCATTTCCTTCATTTCTATCTATCTATCTATCTATCTATCTATCTATCTATCTATCTATCTATCTATCTATCTATCTAATTCTATTCATATGAACTATCTGTCATTTCCTTCATATCTATCTATCTATCTAATTCTATTCATATGAACTATCTGTCATTTCCTTCATTTCTATCTATCTATCTATCTAATTCTATTCATATGAACTATCTGTCATTTCCTTCATATCTATCTATCTATCTATCTAATTCTATTCATATGAACTATCTGTGATTTCCTTCATTTCTATCTATCTATCTATCTATCTATCTATCTATCTATCTATCTAATTCTATTCATATGAACTGTCATTTCCTTCATTTCTATCTATCTATCTATCTATCTATCTATCTATCTATCTATCTATCTATCTATCTATCTATCTAATTCTATTCATATGAACTGTCATTTCCTTCATTTCTATCTATCTATCTATCTATCTATCTATCTATCTATCTATCTATCTATCTATCTATCTAATTCTATTCATATGAACTATCTGTCATTTCCTTCATATCTATCTATCTATCTAATTCTATTCATATGAACTATCTGTCATTTCCTTCATTTCTATCTATCTATCTATCTAATTCTATTCATATGAACTATCTGTCATTTCCTTCATTTCTATCTATCTATCTATCTATCTATCTATCTATCTATCTATCTATCTATCTATCTATCTAATTCTATTCATATGAACTGTCATTTCCTTCATTTCTATCTATCTATCTATCTATCTATCTATCTATCTATCTATCTATCTATCTAATTCTATTCATATGAACTATCTGTCATTTCCTTCATTTCTATCTATCTATCTATCTATCTATCTATCTATCTATCTATCTATCTATCTATCTAATTCTATTCATATGAACTATCTGTCATTTCCTTCATTTCTATCTATCTATCTATCTATCTATCTATCTATCTATCTATCTAATTCTATTCATATGAACTATCTGTCATTTCCTTCATTTCTATCTATCTATCTATCTAATTCTATTCATATGAACTATCTGTCATTTCCTTCATATCTATCTATCTATCTATCTATCTAATTCTATTCATATGAACTATCTGTCATTTTCTTTCATTTCTATCTATCTATCTATCTATCTATCTATCTAATTCTATTCATATGAACTGTCATTTCCTTCATTTCTATCTATCTATCTATCTATCTATCTATCTATCTATCTATCTATCTATCTATCTATCGAATTCTATTCATATGAACTATCTGTCATTTCCTTCATTTCTATCTATCTATCTGGCCATATCTATGGACCTATGTCATTATATTAATATCTATCAATCGGTCTATCTCAATCTGTTAATATCTATCAATCTAACTCAGTCTGTTAATATTTATCTATCTATCTATCTATCTATCTTATTGATATTGTCTTTTTTTCGAATTTAGTCAAGTCTTTCTCGAAGTCATCTAGTTCTTTGTGTTGTGGGATCATATTTTTGTAAGCCGTATTTTTTGTTGCATGTTGGTATTTGCAATAGGTTCTTGTTTTGAAAAAAGAAATATGGTTTCCATCTCATTCTTTGTATGAAGCTTTCTATTTTTCTATTAATTTTAGCTTGTAGGCAGATGTGCATACCTGACTAAATCAGAAAATGTGCCTGTATATTTAAAAATGCAATAAAGAACATTGATTAACCAGCGACGTTCTTCGTGGCTGAATCGGTTGACAGCACGTCGGATTTAACCACAATTACTCTGGCAAAGGGGAACGTATTACCGAATGTTACCGGGAGGCGAGCATTTTATCTTTAACCCATTATCTGCCATCATCCTCATATGGGGATCTGTTAAAATTAAACTTACTACATATTATTCCTTGTATTTACATTGAATTGCTTACATACATTGCATCTGCAAAAGTATATTTTAAAATACTTAGCATTTAAAGTAATATTATTAAAGAAATATTAGTGTTTGAGGATCTGCGTATATCCATAATTGTTTTATGAGTGTTAATATTTCTGAAGCAGGCATTTATAAGATAAATTGCCAAAACTGTTCCTCCCAATATATTGGAGAAACAAGTAGAAGTTTAAAAAAACGCATTTATGAGCATAAAAGAGACCTCACAAAAAACAACTTACCTAATACACTAGTCATACATAGAAATAAATTCAACCATAATTTTGATTTTAAAAATGCTACATTCATAAAAAAATAAAATAACTCACTCAGAAAGAAAATCCTCGAGAGTGCCGCCATTGAATATTATCCAAATATTAATCTACGCCCAGGCTTTTTCCATATTTCATCTTTGTTAACAGAATTACTACTCTACTCTCCCAAGCAAACGTACACAAAAAGAAATCAAAAGAAAATAGTTGAATCCGTCAATACAACAATAAAAAAAACAGTATCTCCACACGTGACAGTAATTGACTTAATTACAGTTAACAGTATGAAAATATCGTTCTCTAAATTCTTCTAATTGCTAATGACATTTTGTTTTGTTATTATTAGTTACTTTGTTTCATAAATTCATTTCGTTCTTACCTTGAAAAAGTCCACATTGGACGAAACGCATTGGCTACTATTACAGTTTTCCTATTGTCTTTTACATTTACACACACACACACACATATATATATATATATATATATATTGTTAAATATAACACACAACTAATGTCTGATCATGAGTCATTCTAAGCTTCGTATAAAGGCTTTAGTTTTGAGAGAAAATAAACACAAAATTCCCCAACATTTGGATATTTTTTATTACGCGGTTCATCGATCTAAGCATTTGGCTCCCATGACCCATCATCTGAGTGATTATATGGACATTATATATATATATATATATATATATATATATATATATATATATATATGTATATACTAGCAGTATAACCTGTCTTTGACCAGGTCTTTTCAGGACTGACAAGGCATGCGATTAAGATTTCAATTATAATTTTCTTTCCCATAAGTGCTTTTTTTCTGAGTGAATTGGAAATCTTACCAGAATTCATCATTGGCGACCACAATCTTAACAACGTAAGGTACGCAGATGATACAGTGTTGATAGCAGACACGGAAAAGAGATTACAAAACCTCCTACAGAAGGTAGAGAAGGAGAGCGAGAAGAAGGGACTAAGCACAAACTACAAGAAGACAGAATCTATGTTCATTAGTAAAGGGATGAGCCCGAAATGTTATTTACAGATCGGGGAGACTAAAATCAAGCAGGTTTGGAAATTTAAATATCTGGGAAGTATTCTGACAGAGGACGGTAAGTGCGACGCTGAGATCCGAACACGTATTGGGACGGCTAAAGACGCATTCCAAAAGCTAGGCAGAGTATTACGAAACAAGAGGATTTCTTTGGTAACAAAGAAAACAAATTACTCAGCTGCTCCGTGATATCTCTCCTCCTTTAGGGCAGCGAATGATGAACAGTCTCCTCAAAGATGAAGAAGAGACTCGAGACAACGAAAGTATGGTTCTACAGAAGGATGCTAAGCATATCATGGTCCGAGCGTGTGATCAGTTATGAGGTTTTGGAGAGGATGCAAAGAAGTGGTATTTTCTCCCTTACCAATAAAATAGTAAGGGTATTTGGATGATTCAACCCAGTCTAGGCGAAATGTCGGGGTTTAGTTTTAAAGGTTGCTGAAACTAAAATATATATCTTGTTTGAATATTTGCCAAGGAATAGTGACAAGAAAGCGATAGGAGAGCAAGACTTCATCAGGTGGGGAAATGTCTTGGAGGTTACAAAATAGCTCATCGCCCACAGATCCATGTAAACACTTTGGACTCTGTCAATGATAAAAAGCGAGGCTTATGAAGCTCCAGGCGAGATATGAAAGCAATACACCGTTTTTGGCCTGATCTGACTCTTGTTAGTTTATGCAACGGAATAACCAGTCCCTCTGTGAATGATTACACTATAGGTAGTAAGTACCTATAAAGTCAACTGTCTACGAGAGAGAGGACAGGGAAGAGTAAGAGAGAGAGACGACTCATGCACATCCGACCATCCAATTAGTGGCACTCACTACTAGATTGACCTGTGTGTATAACTGTACCGTATTTCATATTGTACTGGTTGTGTACAATAAACCTTTCTTCTATTATCCACCTGGTGTTAAGTATTTATTCCCTTAGCATGGAATATAACAAAAATAGAGCCCTTTTTAGTTGTTTTTAATCACAATGTAATTCTCTGTATTAAAATATTTAAAAAAATAAAATATAATTTTCTGAAACTTTATTTGAGTAATATTAGCTGATTTAAACTATAATTTATCTGATTTGATAAAAGATATTATTTATTTGAAGTTCAAAATAACACTGTCTGTGTTTTTGACTGACATCACCATCTTTTACGTAATTGCTGAGGCGATGATAGGTAATGTTGTAATGATTGCTGTTCTATGGAGACTTTGTCTTAAATCATAATTTTAAAAAATGATGGAAGTGCCTTTTTTATATAATTTTTATGTACTAAGTAACAGTCTTAAAAAATGTTGGAAAATATTCTCTGTAATCTAATGTTAAGAATATTGATTTTAAATTTACTATAGCCATTGCTCTAAAATTGATGTAACGGAATAACCAGTCACACCCATGAATGAATACACTAGAGGAAGTAAGTACCTATAAAGTCAACTGTCTACGAGAGACTTGAGGAAGAGTGTGTGTGTGTGTGTGTGTGTGAGAGAGAGAGAGAGAGAGAGAGAGAGAGAGAGAGAGAGAGAGAGAGAAGACGCAACCACGTCTGACTTTCTAATTAGTAGCACTCATTACTAGATTAATTTGTGTGTATAACTGTACCGTATTTCATATTGTACTGGTTGTGTACAATAAACCTTTCTTCTATTATCCACCTGGTGTTAAGTATTTATTCCCTTAGCACGGAATAAAACATCAGGATAGAGCATGGTAAAAGGTAGCCGAGTACTTTCTGAAATCGGACACAGCATCTTAAGTCAGAAAACTGCGAGTAGACGTCTGAAATTATGTCTAGAATGCTATTATAGTTTATTTTATTACGTTTTTTGCAGTTTCCAACACGTCTTTTTGCCATTATCGAGACTCTGGAATTTGCCGCTTGCGGGCCAAACGTTAGAATTGAATGTATGCTGATTAGAATTAGTTGGTTGATAATAAGCAGACTTTGAGATGGATTTCATTTTTTCTCCCCCCCCCCATTTCATTGTCATTGCAGTTAAGCCAGGAGACCAAACGAGAGTTCTATCTCCACCGGCGTGTGCATTCCGTTTGTTTATCTCAGAATTAAACAGGATTAAACGAATAACGATTATAGTCGCTTTGTTCTGTGATTTCCGCCCGTTTATTATGTTCTCAATTTTAAAGTTTATTTCCTTTTATTATCTTCTTCTTGAAGTGTCGAAACTTGTAAGATTCAAAATCTAAAACAAAAGATGGAGAACCTCTTGTTTTCTGATTGAGAATTTTACAAAATTCATTTTGGTGTTTCTCTAATGAAGCCGGCGTTTTTGACAAAAAATGGATTCATTCATTTGAGCGTCAAAGAGAATAGTTTAATATTAAAGATTATTATTATTATTATTAAGAATGATCATTGTTATTTCCCTCTCTAATAATGTGTGCAATCTTATTCCTTTCAATTGTGTAACTAACGTTTTTCTTTAAAGGGTGTACAGATTTAATAATACTCGTTACTTGAAATATTTGATGTCTAGTTTTCTTAGGCATAAACAGAATTTATCTTTCTTCGTTTCTTTCTTTCTTCTTCCCCAAAACTTCTCTTTCTTTCTTTCTTTCTTTCTTTCTTTCTTTCTTTCTTTCTTTCTTTCTTTTCAAGTCGTTCGTTCTCAGTTCTTTCTTTCTTTCTTTCTTTCTTTCTTTCTTTCTTTCTTTCTTTCTTTCTTTCTTTCTTTCTTTCTTTCTTTCTTTCTCTTCAAGTCGTTCGTTCTCAGTTCTTTCTTTCTTTCTTTCTTTCTTTCTTTTTTTCTTTCTTTCTTTCTTTCTTTCTTTCCCTCCCTCCTTCCCTTCCTCCCAATTCAACTCATACTACTAGCTGAACTATAGCAAGGCAAATCAAGATGAAAGACAGCCCAGGAATACTAGTTTTCACACGCCTGTATACTTAACTATTATGATGTCAATAAACACTCGTTGCCACTTTTGTAATATCAAGGAATACTCTTTTTTTTCTTTTTTTGAGCGTTTCACCCCAAGCAAGGTGGGAAGCTACTAGCACCCAAGGGGTTACAGAGAGTTGGAGCATGAGCAAATAGGAGTGATAGAGGAAAGAATGAAGAGAAGGATAGGGGATAGATCAAGGCATCTGGAGACGTCGATTGACATTACATTTGAATAGTTGGAGATTATAGCTATCAGGGAAACAGGAAAAGGAGAGGGAGTTCCACAGGCAAGAGGTGCGAGACATGAAGCTATTGGAGTAGAAGAGAAGGCTACATTTAACAGTTTCGACAGTGAAAGGGTGGGACTGAGATGCCAGCCTAGTCGAACGCTTAAATTCATGAAGTCTTGGATCTAGCGAAAGCAGCTCATTGGAGTAGTTACCGTGAAAATATTTGTAAAAAAGACAGAGGGAGGCGACTGCATGTCTGTGAGAAAGCGACTGCAGACGAGATGCCAGGTCAGGGCCAATTACATTGCATATCCGTCTCTGGATTTTATCAAGAAGCTTGAGATAAACAAAAGGGGCTCCAGACCATATGACAGCAATATTCCATGCAAGGGCGAATGGTTGATTTTTAGATTTCAAAGATCGACTCCGACGAGAAAAAAATTCCTGGCGAGGCACAGGGAGTCAAATTTCCTTGCGTGAACGAAACTATTGATTCAAAGTATTTGTTCCATCTCAGGTCAGCAGTCAATGTGAGACCGAGTAGTTGCAAAGAGGAGCTCTTGAGAAGTTGAGCTTCAGACATTTTAATGGGTGGCAGGGATGGTCCTCTGTGATGAGTAAGAGAGAGCAGATTTGGTTTTGAGGCGTTAAAGTTAACCAGCCAATTCCTGCCCCAGTTCACAACCGATTGGAGGTCCTTCTTTGTCACTTTCGTAATCCTCGTTACAGTAGGGACATTTGTAATTGCAGATACAACTATAGTAACATTCTTAATAATAATAATATTCTTTAATATCAAACTATTCTCTTTCCCGCTCAAATGAGTGAATCCATTTTTTGTCAAAAACGCCGGCTTCATTAGAGAAACGCCAAAATGAATTTTGTAAAATTATCAATCAGAAAACAAGAGACTCTCCATCTTTTGTTTTAGATTTTTGAATTTTACAAGTTTCGACACTTCAAGAAGAAGATAATAAAAGGAAATAAACTTTAAAATTGAGAACATAATAAACGGGCGGAAATCACAGAACAAAGCGACTATAATCGTTATTCGTTTAATCCTGTTTAATTCTGAGATAAACAAACGGAATGCACACGCCGGTGGAGATAGAACTCTCGTTTGGTCTCCTGGCTTAACTGCAATGACAATGAAATGAGGGGGGAGAAAAAATGAAATCCATCTCAAAGTCTGCTTATTATCAACCAATTAATTTTAATCAGCATACATTCAATTCTAACGTTTGGCCCGCAAGCGGCAAATTCCAGAGTCTCGATAATGGCAAAAAGACATGTTGGAAACTGCAAAGAACGTAATAAAATAAACTATAATAGCATTCTAGACATAATTTCAGACGTCTACTCGCAGTTTTCTGACCTAAGATGCTGTGTCCGATTTCAGAAAGTACTCGGCTACCTTTTACCATGCTCTATCCTGATGTTTTATTCCGTGCTAAGGGAATAAATACTTAACACCAGGTCGATAATAGAAGAAAGGTTTATTGTACACAACAAGTACAATATGAAATATGGTACATTTATACACGCAGGTCAATCTCATAGTGAGTGCCACTAATTGGAAGGTCGGACGTGATTGCGTCTTCTCTCTCCCACTCTTCTCTGCGTCTCTCGTAGACAGTTGACTTTATAGGTACTTACTACCTATAGTGTAATCATTCATGGATGTGACTGGTTGTTTCGTTACATCAATTTTAGAGCAATGACTATAGTAAATTTAAAGTCAATATTCCTAACATTAGATTACAGAGAATATTTTCCAACATTTTTAAGATTGTTACTTAGTACATAAGAATTATATTAAAATGCACTTCCATCATTTTTTTAAATTGTTTTAAGACAGTCTCCATAGAACAGCAATCATAACAACATTACCTACCATCGCCTCATCAATTACGTAAAACATGTTGATGTCAGTCAAAAACACAGCTATTGTTTTGTTTTAAAAAATATATTACAGTGTTATTTTGAACTTCAAGTAAATAATATCTTTTATCAAATCAGATTAATTATAGTTTAAATCAGCTAATATTACTCAATGTTTCAGAAAAGTATATTTTATTTTTGGAAAATATTTTAATACAGAGAATTACATTGTGATGAAAAACAACTAAAAAGGGCTCTATTTTTGTTATATTCCATGCTAAGGGAATAAATAATTAACACCAGGTGGATAATAGAAGAAAGGTTTATTGTACACAACCAGTGCAATATGAAATACGGTACAGTTATACACACAGGTCAATCTAGTAGTGAGTGCCACTAATTGGGTGATCGGACGTTGTTGAGTCGTCTCTCTCTCACTCTTACCTGTCCACTCTCTCTCACTCTCTCTCGTAGACAGTAGACGTTATAGGTACTTACTATCTATAGTGTAATCATTCATGGTGGTGACTGGTTATTCCATTACATCAAGTGACAAGAGCAGGATCAGGCGAAAAATGGTGTATTGCTTTCATATATAGGCCTGAGCTTCACAAGTTTCGCTTTTCAGCATAGAGTTCAAAAGCGTTTACACAGATCTGTGGGCGATGAGTTATTTTGTAACTTCCAAGTCATTTCCCCCTAAACAATGTTGGTATCAGATAGCACTCACACTAACAGTACATGCTCGATAACACTCGCTAGAATAGTAATCCGTATAGTAATCTGAATAGAGAAATAGTATAGTGAATTGTTGACTATGTTCGCCATAGTCTATTAATATAGAATACAGCTCAGTACGTAATCAATAAAAGAACACTCACCAGCAGCGGTTCCGTAATTCTACAGTCTTCGGTATCACAGGTTGGCATTGAATATCCGGAAAAAAAATTACATGGCCGCCTTTATACACGTCGCGTTGAATATTTTGAGCCTTCTGATTGGTTAACCCTTCTATTGGGGAACTATAAAATGAGTCAGCTCATTTTGGCTGGCTCATTACTACACCAGGGTAAAAAAATTCCAACAATATATATACATACATACATATATATATATATATATATATATATATATATATATATATATATATATATGTTGACCATGTTCAGCATAGTCTATGAGTATAGAATACAGCGCAGTACGTAATCTGTTCAATGAAACAATGTTAAAGATTAAACCTCATGAGTCAGACACTCTACTGAATCTGACTATATCGCCAATACCACCATCAGCTGTTCCGTAATTCTTCCGTCTTCGATATCAGAGGTTGGCAGTGAATATTTGGAAAAAAAAACATGGCCGCGTCAAATTGAATATTCTGAGCGTTCTAATTGGTTAACTCTTCTATTGGTGAACTATAAAACCAGTCAGCTCATTTTGGTTGGCTCACTAGTACTGGCGTACCCCAAAATTCCAACATGAACAATATATAGATAGAGGGTAGTGTTGAATGTCGGATCCATATAGTAACAGGGGATAGAATAGAAAGAGTGATCGTTTAGTCACCACTTTAATTCCTATATATACATTTGCTTTGCGATCAACTGGTCTATTAATTAGAAAGGAAATCAGCTGAATTTGTTCACTAGTGACCTGTGTTCAAACTCCAGTCTCGACAGCGACACTTTATTCCTACATAACGTTGACCTAAAGGATGAACATTGGGTGGGTTTATACTTGAGTCAGTAGCTTAACGTCAGGCATGTTTTCACATACATCTCTAGATTATGGGCATGTTTGAATTAAGAGTTATACATTGTTGGTTTGACTCATACTTAATTATATATGTAAACATTGCTCGGTAGCTTACTCGTGTCAATAGGTTCACATCACTTGCGTTTGCATACAGGTACATAGTTAAAGTGCATACTTGAGTCAATAGATAAACCTTGGGTGGGTTTATACTTGAGTCAATAGGTTAACATCAGTCATGTTTTCACATGAGTCTGTAACTTAATGTGTACACCCTTGTGCAAATTAATTGAAACAACCGTTTTAGCTTCTTTTTTTCACAATACTGTCGGTTTTAGACCCACTGGAGTGAGAGGGTGTAATAAATTTTTATTTTTTTCTCAGAGGTCATTTGCAGTTGTTTGCAGTAATAGGAACATATTTTCAGGGTGTATGATGAAATTTATTTGGCCTTGAAAAATATTTTGTCATCTGTAATTGCATCAGATTTTCATCACACCCAGACACTATTTTTTCGACTGTCGATTAGTTGTCCTACGGTCACAGTCTGCGATGGGCGTTACTACAAGGAAGCGTACGAAAATTGTAACGCTGCACAAACACACTGACAAGCGTTACCAGTGAGCAAATCAAAGTACTATTGAATGGCCTGGAAACTCTGCTGATTTAAATCCAATCGAGAATCTGTGGTCAGTCTGCAAAGAAAGACTTCGTGGAATGTCCACAGAAAATACTAACATGTGCACTGGGTCACGTTACATTGGAAACATACAAAAAAAGTAAATAATAACGGAATTATTCGTTTTGTGTCAATTAGTACAAGGGTGTATATTTGAATTAACAAATATATATATATATATATATATATATATATATATATATATATATATTCGCTGGATTTATAACTGATTCTATATGTAAACATTGCTCGGTAGTTTACTTGAATCAATAGGTTAACATCATTGGCGTTTTCCCATGATCCTACAGTTTGAGTGAATACTTGAGTCAACAGATAAACATTGGGTGGGTTTATACTTGAGTCAATGGGTAAAAATTTCTTGGTTATATATATGAGTCAATAGGTAAACATTAATCGTGTTTTCACTTGAGTGTATAGTCAGTATGCATACGTGAATTAACAGATACAAATTGGTTAGGATATATTTGAGTCTATAAATAAATATTGTTGGACTTTAACTACTTTCTTTGGAACAATAAGTCTATCTCATATAAAAAAAAAAATTCAGACAACCTTTTTGAAAAACTAAGGGAAATAAATATGACTGACAAACTCAAGGCAAGTTTAGATATAAATTCACTTTACACTAATATTCCGATTAAAACAATGCTTAAATCGTTTTAAAAAGCGTCTAACAAAATCAAAGAAAACCTCTCCTTACCAATAATAAAAAATCTGCCGTTTCATCACCAGTCAATGTTATTTCAATTTGAATAACAATTCCCCCCCCCAAAGATTGGATTGCCGATGGGATCCGGTCTCAAATGTCATGGAATTTCTATTTTCTTGGAATTTCTATTTTCTTGGAACTTCCCATGTGTACGTCTTTCCAAAACATTTTACCTAAACTTGATTCTATAGGCAAAAAAAAAAAAAAATCGATTTCATGGTTGCGTATATAGATTAATATATGCCGTGTTTTCACTTGAGTCTATAGATACTAGTGCATACTTGAGTCAACCAATAAACATTAGCTTGATTTATACTTGTGTATATAGATAAACAACGGTCGTTTTAATACTCGAGTCAATAAGTAAATATCAACTGTATTTTCACTTGCGTCTATCGATAGTATGCACACTTGAACTAATAAATATACATTGCCTGCGTTTATACTTGAGTCTATAGGTAACCATTAGTCGGTTTCTTGAGTCAATAGATTTACATCAGTCGTGTTTTCACATGAATCTATAGTCAGAGTTCATACTTGAGTCAACAAATAAACAGAACATATAGGCAAACACTGGTCGTATCCATATGGGCCAATAGGTAAACATTAAACGTGTTTACACTTGTGGTTATAGTTAGTGTGTATACTTGAATTAACAAATAAACATTAATATTGAATCTGTAGGTACACATTGGTAGTTTATACAATTGAGCCTGTAAGTACGTATTGGTTGTGTTTAAACTTACGTTTACAGGTAACATTTATTCGTACATACCCGATTAACTAGCGAGTGGGTGGACTGTCTTGGACAACTATCTTGCATTTCTGCACAACTGCATTATAAGAATCTAGCTCCTTATTTAGATTCCACATGGTGGATTTTTCTTTTTCTTGTGCCTCTTCCGAGGCATGGCACGTGAAACTAGACAAATCTACACTTGTTGACTAAGTAAAGAGTTTCGCACCGGAGCCGAAACATTGTAATCAAAATACATCATCTCAGAGATATAGACAGATAGTTGAATTAAGATTATATTATTTAGCACCCTATCAAACTATAAGGGTTATTTATCGCTGGAACTGAAATAATTTGAAAACAATTTTATGGCTTCAACTAAATATATTTTGAACACAATTGTATGTCGTTAACTAAACATAAAATGTATTGTTTATCATTTTACTATAAATATGTATTTTTGGTTTATTTTGCTTAGAAGCATATCAACCTCTATGGGTTATTTAATGCCGAAATCTAAATATTTGGATTAGTTTCGTTTCGTTGATTTTTTAGCGGCATATTCACACCTCCATGGGTTATTTAATGCCGAAATCTAAATATTTTGAAGACAATTTTATGGCTTCATCTAAATATATTTTGAATGTAATTGTATGCCTTCAACTACAGATAAAATGTATTGTTGGTCATTTTACTATAAATATGTATTGTTCGTTGGTTGATTTTGTTTAGCGGCATATCAACACCTCTATGGGTTATTTAATACCGAAATCTAAATATTTTGAACACTATTTTATGGTTCCAACTAAATCTATTTTGAAGGCAATTGTATGCCTTCAACTACAGATAAAATGTATTGTTGGTCATTTTACTTCAAAAATGTATTACTGGAAGTTTTAATATAAAAATGCATTGTTATACTTTCATCCTGTTTGGAGGTCCACTATTTACCCATAGCTGGGACCCTAACTTATGCTACCACACTGGGTAAGGTTGATCTGGAAACAACGCCAGTTAAGAGGTGGTTCCATACTCCTCAAAATCTCCAATCTTCCGTTCAGAGACCTTACTACTGGATGTAGGTAACTCGGCTCTCCGATTAACAATTCCGAGCCTTTAACTATTACACCCCCGCACATTCAAGCTTACAGCATCTGGTATCCCCAAGCGATCACCCTTCTAGTTATTGACCAGGCTTGACGTTGCTTAACTTCGATAGCCGTATGGGAATAGGCGTTTCAAGTTGATATGGCCGTAAGCTCGATAGAGGTTGGAGATGGAGAAATTTCCGAACAAAGACAGGGTGATTGGAAGCTTTAAAATAATAAAAAATATAATATATGTTATTCTGCTTTCACAACAGAATACATGGTAGATGTTACTTAGCTTTTTTTCTCGTACATGACTGTGTGGACAAAATTACTAGAAGCAGCGATAAGTGTTTTATGTTGTGGTTTTGTTGACTTATACAGGGTGTCCATAAAGTTCGTGTGCACTTTAAAAAATTTATAACTTTGTTTGTATTTGCGATAGAAATGATTTGTAAAAAGGATTAGAAAGAAGTAAGTCTATATTTTTTAATGTTTTATTGAAATTTTATTTAAGATTCCACATGTCATCCATCATTAGCAAATGACATTAGTTATTTTAGCTATACTTAAAACTAGGTACATTAAACTTTATAACATTTTTTACAGATTATTTCTATCGCAAATACAAATAAAATCATAAATTTTTTAAAGAAAAAAAGAAAAGAGTAAATCTATATTTTTAAAGGTTTTATTGAAATTTTATTTAAGTTTCCATATGTCATCCCTTATCAGGAGTACAAAGGGTAATACGATTTTGCTGTTCACGGAAAACATTTGTCAGCTGATTTACAGTAATGCCTGAAATCACATTAGTTATTTTAGCTATACTTAAAACTAGGTACATTAAATTTTATAACATTTTTTACAGATTATTTCTATCGCAAATACAAATAAAGTTATAAATTTTTTTAAGTTCACATGAATTTTATGGACACCCTGTATTTTGGAATACAGTTTTATTGATTTTATTGATTTTAAGAAATTTTAAGATATTACATGGCTTCAAGTCTTGGATGAGTTCTTTCAGGTTGGTTAGTCGTTTGATTTTTAAAGGTATATCAACATCTACGGGGGGAATGGAAAATCTAAATAATGTTCACAATGTGACCATAGCTGGGACACTAACTGGTGCTTAACAACCCGGATAAGGCTGGAGACAACAGCAATTACAATGTGGCTCCACGTTCCTCAAAACCTCCTTAACAGAGGCCTTGCTGTCGGATGCTATTTATCGTCTTACCCAGTAGGCAGATGTTGTTTATCATGATAACCTGGACATGGGTTGGCCTAGAAACACCAGCAATTAAGAGGTGGTTCCACGCTCCTCACAACCTCCAGATTAGTGGCCTTGCTGTCCGATGTAGTTTATCGTCATACCCAGGATTTTACACACCGGTAAAACAATAATAAGGAACTGAAAAAATAGCTTGTTGTTCGGTTCCACTCTTGAACTTTTTCCTCAATGTTGTGTGAGAGTTATCAGGGCTGAAAATGGTATCGGTGAGCCGGGTTCGAAATATAACAGAGACTCTTTAGTATATTGCTGCTGGGGTCAAATAAGGCGACGAGCACTTATGTATAATAATATATAAATATCTTTATTGTTCGTGTTGCGGCGAATGGATAGATTGAGGGAGAATCAAAGAGGTTAGGATTGCGAACACAGTAACTGACGGAGACAAATCTTCGGTGAACCTCTAGCCAGCCTCTCTGTCCAGATCAAGAATCGGACCGGTTAAATAACATTTGGACACCTACGCAACTTCACGTGGCTGCGCCTTCTTCCAGTATGTCGTCTACTCAACTTCGTGTGGCCACGCCTATTCTGGCATGCGTCCATGCAAGAACGCATTTCTTTCCGCTGTTCGCCCTGTTTATTCAAGTCTCGGGAAATCTGTACGTCCTGTTTATTTTAGCCAACGAATCCATTTCCTGTTTATGCTATCACCAGTTCTTATTTCCGCACATACTGATGCAGCATAAGTAAGGTAAGAGGTCTTTCCTTAACCGATATCCAACATTTTGTGTTTAGCACCAAAGATCATAGGAAAAGCACAAATCTATCACTTTTCTCGGACCCTCGCTATGGGTGAAATGGAATAGATCTATGTAGACTTAAGCGGCAAACGTTGTTCGGACAGTTGTCCTTATCTTTATTGTCATATTGACGATGTTTCTACCATAGTACGTTCCCATTTTTTTCAGGGGATATACGTTGGTGTCCCATGGAGATATGGCCCAGTCAAAAAAATATACAGCAGAAAGGGACGTCATGTCGGCGAGAATATGACTGGTCGAAATGCCAAGTCAGAATCAATTACATTACAGATCCTTTTTTGGATTTTGTCAAGAATCTCGAGATGAATAGTAAGAGCAAAAGAACAGATATGGCAACGATATTCAATGCACGGACGAATGGCTGATTTGCAAATGTGAAAGATGGATTCTGAGGAGAAAAAACTTCTAGCACGACACAGTGAACTAACTTTCCTTGCAGTAGATGATGCTATTGATTCGATGTAGTCTTTTTTCTTCATGTCAATTGAAGACGGGAAGGCCACTAATACACAGGAAGTTACTGCGGGTAAAGGTAAGAGAAAAAAACTGGGTATGGGTAGGGCAAAGGAAAGATCAAAAGCTGAACGGGGTTCAAGTAGATAGAAGATGGCACTGGCGATTAAATTTTTGAAGATTGTACTTATCAGGAAAGCAAAGAAACAGAAGGACGACAAACGAAAGTGTTGGAGGATATGTGGCGGTTAAATTTAACTAATTCAATATTAAAAGGGTAGAGACTAGATACGAATCTAGTAGCAGGCTGCAATTCAAGTAGACCGGACACCAGGGGGAAAAGCTCTTCGGAGCCGATGCTTTGAAAATGTTTGTAGAAAACACAGAGGGAGGCCACGGCACATCGATGAAAAAGTGACTGAAGTCAAGATGCCAAGTCAGGATGGATTACATTACAGATCTTCTTTGGATTTTGTCAAGAATCTCGTGATGAATAGTAAGAGCAAAAGAACAGATATGGCAGCAGTATTCAATGCACGGACGAATGGCAGATTTGCAAATGTGAAAGATGGGTTCTGACGAGAAAAACCTTCTGGCACGACACAGTGAACTAACTTTCCTTGCAGTAGATGCAGCTATTGATACGATGTAGTTTTTTTTTTACTTCAAATCAATTGAAAACGTGAGGCCAAGAAGGCGAAGTGTTTTTTCTATCCAGACTTCTAGCATCAACCATGCTGATAGCGGGCAGCTAATGTAACGACATAATCTTACTACTTACCGTTGCTTTGAAAATGTTTGTAGAAAACACAGAGGGAGGCCACGTCACGTCGATGAAAAAGTGACTGAAGTAGAGATGCCAAGTCAGGATGGAGTACATTACAGATCTTCTTTGGATTTTGTCAAGAATCTCGTGATGAATAGTAAAAGCAAAAGAACAGATATGGCAGCAATATTCAATGCACGGACGAATGGCAGATTTGCATATATGAAAGATGGACTCTGACAGGTAAGTTTTTTGTCGGGGGGGGGACGACACAGTGATCCAACTTTCCTTGCAGGAGATGTAGCTATTGATTCGATGTAGTCGCTCCACTTCAAAACGTGAGGCCAGGAAAGAGCAGTCTTTTTTCAGTTTGCCTTTTCTTCTCGCTTTCCTTTCTACCTTGTCTACGAGTTTCTTTATTCTGACATCAGCGTAAGTTCAATAGCGTTACTTTCGTTCTTGAGCTTATTTCTGCTGTTAATAAATCCTGGTCGGTCTTTTAAAACCCATCGGATCGTTTCAACGTATAGGTTAAATAAATCGAGTGAGAAAAACAAGTCTTTCTCATGTCTATATTTTTTTCCAAACGATTTCTGACGCAATTGACGATGTTTCGGCCATTGTACGTTCCCATTTTCTTCAGAGGATATACGTTGGCCTTCCCATGGAGACATGGCCTGGTAGATAAAAGCGTTAATTGAGTAATCCAGTGACTTGGCCCGATGAATTGTGAGTTCAATAGCTGGCCACAACAGACGTGAACAAAAACTTGGAGTTGAGTTTCTAAGTAGTAATAACTGTTGCTGGGATACTCAGAAAAGCCATGGTACGTGTAACTAGAACAATATACCCCCGTGGACAAAAATAACGGGTTCGGTTAGAAATGTCCACGTCTATCACCTGAATAAGGCCGGAGGTACAAAGGCTGAAACGTCGTGAAAAATGAGGACAATGTAAATAGTTTAAAATGAAACTGTTCTTTAATATTTGAAGAATAAATAAAAAAAAAATGAAAAATTTATTATTAATTATATATATATATATATATATATATATATATATATATATATATATAAAGTGAACAAAGAGTTGAACATGCTAGATGCAATCGTCAGGCGATTGCATCTAGCATGAAACAGACTGTCGCCCCTAAGTGTTGGATTTATGTTCACTTTTTATATTTACACACGCTGTATTTCTGATATTGAGCATTTTATCCCATAAATATAGCACACGTTTAAAACTATATATATATATATATTTATTAAAATATTTTATGTTTAACGTTGTTTTTATAGATACAAGTATTTAAGTAAATGCTCTGTTTATGATAAACAGTATTAAATAAACAGAGCATTTACTTAAATACTTGTATCTATAAAAACAACGTTAAAACAAAAAATGTCTTTAATAAATAAATTGTCGGACTTTGTCCATTTTTATATATATATATATATATATATATATATATATATATATATATATATATATATATATGTGTGTGTGTGTGTGTGTGTGTGTGTGTGTGAAATGATAAAGTGGAAGATTTTAGCGGGGAAAACTGTGTTCTCTTTAGGTAATCTGTAGGTTGATAATGAAAGAAAGACAAAATAAAAACATTTTAAGCAAAACTGTTTTGTGGTCTCTGAGGACAAGTGTACATCGAAGAGGAAATAAATTAAGTCTGTCTCTTGGGCATCTTTTTTTTTTGTTTATATCTGTATTAAAGCTGTACCGGGGAATTATAAATACATACATATTATTATTATTATTTGTCTACAGTCAGGGTACATATTTTCCGCAATTGTCAATATTGGTCTGTCTATGTTCCGGTTTAACATGGCATGAAAACATAACTCGCCCACTTCCACCCTCCGAGCTTACTTTTCTATTTAACGTAGATCTGACATTTAATTGGTTAATCAAGACATACCCACAAGTCTAATTCTAATTCTCGCTTAAAAGTCAACAATGAATTAACTGCATTTAGCAGGGAGGCGATTATATTGAAAATAAATATTAATGTGCGAACTACATAATGTTAATTTACCATTAAGCTTTGGAGTTATTAATTTACCTCCATTGATAGATATCTATTATATAATGACATTTGCTGTCTAAAATGATTATGAAACGTTTAAGCTTCCTGAGTTTTAGTTTCCTACTTCTAACGATATCGAAAAAAGGAATGCTTCGGTAGAAATACATAGTTTTATGTAAACTAAGATGTGACGACCATTAGATGAACCGATGACGTAATTAGTAAAGGGAATGCTTGCTTGGCGACAGTTTGAAATCTCCAAGAAATATATGGCTTACTTACTTTGCGCAGGTGAAATATTGACAAGCCCAGATAAAATAAAGTAGAAGTTTGATATTTCCTTTTGTTGCAGTTTTTTTGTATATATTATGTACTAGTGAGCCAGTCCAGATGACTTAACTCACTTTACAGTCCACCAATAGAAGGTTACCCAATCAGAAGACGTAGAATATTCAATCCGTCGTGTATAAAGTCGGCCATTTTGTTTACTCTATCCGAATGTCCAGTGCCAGCTTGTCAGGCGAAGAAGAACAGAAGGAAGAACTACGCTCTGCTACTTTTACCGGGATATCCACTGCTAACCTGAACAACGCTTTCCTACTGTCTTCGAAATATTCACTGCTAACCTCTGGATTCTATACTCGAAGACGACCGTCCTCATGAACAACACCTTTCTTCCGCTACGAAAGATAAATGTTGAAGTTTTGTCTCAGAACGTCGCTTTAAAAAACAAGGAAAGAATAAAAAAGGGAGCCATTCACTTCATTCAACTGGTGTGTCTTTTTTAATGCAGCTATGATTTTCCATTCTCCCTTTACCTTTCGGAAAAGATGTTAAACTTTGTTTTTAATTTTTCATAAAAATCATTTAATCACCAGGTACATACTATGGCCTGAAGAAGTACAATCGAAGTATTGAAACTTGAAATGTTTTTATTATAATAACATATTTTTCTGCTTTGTATTGAACACTTTTAAATGACACCAACAGTGGCATTTTACTCCATTTATTCTTTCTTTCATTTGGATAACTACACACACACACACACACACACACACACACACACACACACACACACACACACACACACATATATATATATATATATATATATATGGTTGGATAGTTGTGAGTTTGTGACCCTGGGTTTCACGCTTTAGCGATCGTCAGACAAACTGAGTACCGCGCATATAATATATAAATAATTATACATATATATATTTATTTATATTTATATACACTTTTCACACACACACACACACACACACACACACACACATATATATATATATATATATATATATATATATATATATATATATATATACGTGCATGCAAATACACAAGCACGTACACACACACAAACACATCTCTTCGGAAAAATGAATGGATCACCTTGGCTGCTTGGCGTTTGTTTACGTTTGTAAAAACAATACGCTAGATTTGGCTGATTCGTTCTGTTGTGGCACCATGCATCCAGGCAGAGAAAGAAAGAAAGAAAGGGAAAGGAAAGAAAAGGAAAAAGGAAGGGAAAAAGTGAGGCGAGATCCGAATCGTGGGTGATAGGCGGACACACACACGGCTAGGAGGCAATAAAAAAAAAAGAAAGGGTTATTTTGATAAGTGGCAAATGGCGAAAGAATGTCATTACAATGACAATGAGATTTGAGTGGGTAGGGAAGTGTTATCTAAGGATATGAAAACAAACTATTGGTACGGGAAGGCATCTTATTATCAACACAGACCACCGGCCAAGGGAGAAATTCAAGTGAAAATGTTATTCCGATAAGTGACGACAAGAAACAGGCGACTAAAAAAAGACTTTGGACAGATATGAAAATTAAAGGCCACCTACGAGTAATCGTTGACCGATTTTCCTACTTGGCCTGCGCGAATGGAATTGTGTTATCAAGAACTGTTCGCCAAAGACAGTCCACTTGAAAACGTTAATTTTGATAATTGACAAAACACAGGTGTAGCTACAGAGCCTTAGTTAGATATGGAAAATTATAGTCCTACACAGGCAGTCTCGCTGACTGGGTTCTTTCCGACGGAACAACTTTTGCCCTGCGATAATAAAATTTATGTTATCAGAATATGTGCCGAAGGAAATGGGTGGGGACCCAGGGGTGTTTTTCTTTCTTCCTTGGAGACGTCAGACTGACTGAAAACTTGGGGATAATTCTTTTTGAGGCCATGTTAAGAAAACCAACCATCTTGATGGATTAGCGATAAACTACCTGACAAACGCCACGTGTTGAACAAAGAGTTGTTATATTCGTGATAACGGCGATTTGAAAGGAAGAAAAGGAAAGAGAAGAGATAATTAATTTTTAGTTAAGCAAGGTATTTTTTCCCGAAACAAAGCTGCGGATTGTTCACGCACGACTAAGACATCATTGGTCAAGTGGTGATCACGTGACGCACGTGGGAGGAGGAAAGATACCCGACCAAGACCTCATTGGCAGATAGTGATCACGTGACGGACGAAGAAGGCTGTCGACGCCCCCATCCAGAGTATAAGTATGAGAAGCTGCTACGAAGAAGTGGGGAGGGCAGTTCACGCCCCTCAGAAGCATGGTGAGAAAGTGGGAGGAAAAAGTTACCAAAATGGAAAAGAGTGGAAAATCCCTAACCAGAAATAAAAAAAGAGGTGGATATGTATTTAGAATTATCGAGGAACCCCTGACGCCGACAGACCCACCCCGGTCTTGCTCGGCGTCAATAAAAGGCAGAAACTGAAGCCCCAACAGGCAGAAATCAGTTCGGGCCCTGGCGGCAGAGATGAGTATCCAAAGTTCGAGCTCCAGTTTCCAGAGTTGAAGCCGCCTCAAGATAGCTGACCAAGATTCACGCAAAATTTTGGACTCCTCTTCAACCAAGAACAATTATTTTGAAGAGCGACTTAGGACAAGACCACCGAAATAAGCTTTTCGACTTTCGTCCAAAGACACACCGAAACACAAATGTCTTAGAGAGCAAACAACTTGAAGCGTTAAAACTTGCCTAGCGAAAACGACGTGTCACAATCCACAGAACGGGTCGGGAGATAGATGCAGTCCTATGTATCGAACAACTAGACATAAAGTTTGTTACCTTTTTCTTTGATACTTTGAACTTTTTGAGTTTTCATTTTATTTTATTTTATGCATATTTGTGTGTTATCACCCCCGTTGAACTCAATTTGCATTACGGCCCCAACCACTGTTTGATCTCGTCTGTCTAAGATCAATTCACAACGTGGGTAGGCAGACTGAAGATCAGTGCAGTTACCTTGGTAACCAGGCGTTGGAAGCGAGTTGGGAACGGCGAGGCTGATATCAAATCTAACCAGATTCCCACCCGAATCACCAAAAGGTTAGAACGTCACATTTGGGTGCCGCGACCGATACCAAGCCAGTTGGTCGTCACAGGACGAGACAACACGACTGACGCGACAGGCGGACGTCACGTTTGGAGCAGCGACACCCGGACGGAGCAGCGAGGAGCGAACAGATGGCGCCGCGGCGAAGACGTCACAATTGGTGCTGTTTAGGGACGTCACAACTGGTGTCGTGACCGGGATAGGACCCTGGAACGGCCACGTCACAAGTGGCGCCGTGGTAGATCAGGATAGAACGTCACAGTTGGCGCTGCGACCGGGGGACGACGTCACACTGTCGCGTGAAGATAGCTCAGTGGTAGAAGCTCTGACTGACACCAATTCGGTTGGGTTTCGATCCGGGCTTAAGGCATTCTAGTCGCACTGAGGAGCTGTGATATGACGAAATAGTAGTGTCTGCGAATGACATGTGACAGCAAAATTGCCCAATTCATATAACAGCATAATTGTCAATCGCACAAAATGTTTAATATCTACAAAAAAAAAAAAAAACACTCAACTAATCAATTACATTTTTTTAAAGGTTTTCAGATAAGACATTTAGCCATTTTCACATCAATTGTCGAAAGAAAACCCTTTGAGTTATTAGTTAGAAAGGGAAAATGTTAAAATCATTTTGTGGCAGCCCCACTATCATCCAAAATGAGCAAATGTGAGAGGAAAAAGATTATTCAGGCATACAGTGATGATATCAACATTCATACTCAGGCTTCCATCTTCAAAGTGCATTCAAGGACCACGAAGAAAACGATTAATAAGTTTAAAAAAGGGGAACAGTAGAGAGGAAAACTGAATCAGGAGGTCACAACAGCAATAGGGATTATCATTTCATCTTAGAGTTAAAGAGATCAATTAGAAAAGATCCAACTCAATCCATAAGACGTTTGGCACGTAGGAGAGAAGTTTCAGCTAATACAGTCCAAAAGGCAGTGAAAAAAGTCTTGAAAATGAAATCGTACGTAAAAAGTGCAAGGCAACTTGTTACTTAAGGACTTGAAATTAAAAGGTTAGAGCGGGCGAAGATCATGTTGAATAAATTGGAAAATGATCCCGGAATAATATATATATATATATATATATATATATATATATATATATATATTTGAACTTTATTTTAACCCTTTATGAGCTTTCGAATCTTAGCTATGATTAATTAATGTCACAATTCACAATTCTTCTGTTAAGCGTGGAGAGTAATTATATTCTAGTAAGATATCATTAATCATTTCTAAGACACAGCAGCTTAATATAACAATTGGACAATTTTTCTGTTACCCTCGGTACATGAATTAGAGATATAACGGAAAAGAGCTATAGAGGAAATATTTATTCTCCAATTTGCAATTCCCCTGTTATGGGCATTATTTTGTCCATTCTGTAATAACATCGTACTTCACGGACAGAACGGAATGGCTGATAGGAAAAGTAATGACAATCATGCGTTGTTCTGACTTTTATACTAAGACATACACAAAACTATATATATATATACTTGTCTCCCACGCAGAAAAAAATCATATATATCTACAGAGCCGAGTGTAAGGAGAAATAAAAAATAAGGAGCTTATATATAATATGGAGATACTCCTGTGTCTGGAGAAGTCATTCTTAGGAATCCTGATTCAAACGGACCGGATCCATCTACCATTTCCGAGGCGATATTCCACAAATATAAGGGAGTATTGCTGACCATACTTTACTTTCCAGCCTTGACAGAGTTCAAAAGCCTTTACTTGGCCTTGAGGGTGATGAATTATTCTCAACCTTCTCGCCTCTTTCCCACGGATTGAGTATCGTAAGCCTATTAGTCATCTATGGCTATTTTCTTTGAAAGTGTTCTGACGAGCTACATTTTCTAGTTCCGATCTTTACAGCTGTGACTCATCATGCCACGTACACAGAGTCGAATCATCCTCATTCCCTTTGTATTCCATTTGTAAGAAAAGTTCAGTTTTGAACAGCTTCTTCTCAAGAACCGCTATTTTATTAAGCTCTCCAAGTTTAACCGTTATCTATCCTACATATCATCATAATCTGCACGTACCTCCACTTCACTTACACGCACACAGCAATCTCATTTAGTAACCTTCTACTGTGAGTGCCTCTTGAGCCTGGTATTTGACGGGAAAAATGCATGCTAAGCTTTCTTACAGAGCAAGGTTCTTCCTGAAAGTTCTTACTGAGTTTTTTTTTCTTGGTCTGGTTCAAGGACAAATTTGCAGAAGGCTTAATCAAGATCGGACTCCCGACAGAAGTCTCGGCTTACGGACACATCAATTTAAAACACCATACGATCCCTGAAGTTAAGCAACGTCGACCCTGGTCAGTACGTAGATGGGTGACAACTTGAGAATACCAGGTGCTGTAAACTTGGATGTGAGGATGGTGTAATGCATAATGGTATGGAAATATTAATTGGAGAGCCGAGTTCAAATTCCCATTGGGTTTGTCATATTTACTTACGCGTAAATACTCTTGGGAAAGGTATGGATCTACTTTTTTCCCCATGCATTAATTAGTATGACTTTTATAACTAAGCCATTATTATCTCCAAAAATAATTTAAACAATCTACAAATATTTTCTGTCTTTAAATAACCTGCAAAAGGTTGGTACGCTGTACAAAGCGTATCAATCAATCGCTCTACAGGCAATCCTATTCACCATTACTCCGATGCAAAGTTGTATCAGACACCTGCTAAATGTCGCTTTTATGCTAAAGATGAGAGCTAATCATGTTTATGTCTGAATATGTAGATTTTTCTTACAGCAATAGGAATGTTTTTAATTACCGAACACAGCCAGCACATTATGGCCGTGTTCATAACTGATATTACTGAAAGGTGTTTTCTTTTTTTTTTAATTCTTAAACGCTTCCATTTTTTCTAACCGTTTTCTGCACTTAGATGTGTCTGTCGTGTCCAGTAATGTGTATTTGAACTCGGTTCGACGATGTCTCTTTCAGAGCCAATATTATTTGCGCCACCCACACATCCACTTTGAGAAAATTTCCTAACTCCGAAGGAATATTGAAATATATTATTAAAATTAACAAAATAATTAGTGGCTGTTTCTAAGGAATGTTAGCGAAAGTAAGGCTCAAAAGCCACTCGATATAGAGGGATATTGCATGAGATAATTGCACGAACGTAATTGTATAGGACAATCATTGAATCTCACCACTACGTTTAAGAGCTGAGCTAATCATGTATTAAAAGATACTTAGAAAAACAAAAATCAGGAAAGTGTAAATGGCCACGTCCTGAAAAGACATAGTACAAAAAAAAAAAGACGGACATATCACGCTGCGACAGGCGCCACACACACACACACACACATATATATATATATATATATATATATATATATATATATATATATATATATATATATATAAACAAAAATCGTTAATTCCATTTTGGCACTCACTACCTTTATTTTATTTATTGTAAATTCTTCACTACATAATAATTCAGTATTCTAAAAGCTTAATTCAAATGTCTGGAGTCTGTCTGCGATTTGAAATGGTTTCAGCTAATTCTCTACTAAGTAATTGCATTATATCACATTTCAAAATAAACATCGCCCAAGTTACAGTGTATCAAGAATAATGATCAGATAAGATGTCCCCTTACATTTTAAGGCAATTATCTTGTAAATTTATTGCAAATTTAATTATGCAGCGTTGATTTTAGTCATTTCAAAACGGCAAAGAAAAATACAAAAACAATCTCAATGCCGCTCAGACAGAATTGTGACGAATGCGCAACTAAAAAGCGTTATACAATGAGAGAAAAAAACGTACATTGGATGGAGACAAATTATCTTTGTGTCCTCGGTAAGACGATAAACAACATCCAACTGCAAGGCCTCTGATCATGTTGAGGAGTGTGGAACCACCTCTTAATTGTTGGTGTTCCCAGGTCTACCCTGATCCGGAGTGGTAGCATGTTAGGTCCCAGCTATGGGTAAATAGTTAACACCCACACTGGGGTCAAAACACTATGAAAGTGTAAAAAATAGGTTTTAATACCAGCCATGCGTTTTTGTAAAAAAATATATTACCAGTAATGAATTTTTGGATAAAAAATTATTACCAGCAATATATTTGAAGAAAAGGATATTAACAGCAATACTTTTTGGAAGAAATATTACCCGCAATAAAAATCTTTTCGGCATTAAATAACCCATTGAGATTGATAAGCCGTAAAACAAACTAAACTAAATCAATATATACTGAGATAGATAGATAGATAGATAGATAGATAGATAGATAGATAGATAGATAGAAAAAAATATTGCCAACAATAAAAATTTTGTCGTCATGAAATAACCCATTGACGTTGATATGCCGTAAAACAAACCAAACCAAATCAATAGATAGATAGTTAGATAGATAAAAAATATTACCAGCAATAAAAATCTTGTCGGCATTAAATAAACCACTGAGATTGATAAGCGGTAAAACAAACTAAACTAAACCATTATATACTGAGATAGATAGATAGATAGATAGATAGATAGATAGATAGATAGATAGATTGTGAGAGAGAATGGGAGAGAGAGAGAGAGAGAGAGAGAGAGAGTGTGAAATAGAAAGTAAAGAGCCGAGTTAGGAATTGACTGACAGAAAGAAAGGTAAAAAGGAAAGGATAGATAGATAGATAGATAGATAGATAGATAGATAGATAGATAAAAAATATCACCAGCAATAAAAATTTTGTCGTCATGAAATAACCCATTGACGTTGATATGCCGTAAAACAAACCAAACCAAATCAACAGATAGATAGATAGATAGATAGATAGATAGATAGATAGATAGATAGATAGATAAAAAATAATACCAGCAATAAAAATCTTGTCGGCATTAAATAACCTATTGAGATTGATATGCCGTAAAACAAAATAAACCAAACCAACCTTTTATATCAGTGAATGATCACCACGGAAATGTGTACCTATTTTTTTTTTTTTTTTTGGCAATTGACAAATTATAAAGAAAGGTAATATTTAGAGAGTCATGAAGACCTACTCCCCAAGAACCCATGACAATTTATGTAAACAGAAGGAATCTCTGAAGAGCAATGTCCGGCTATATCCTGAATTTACGTAAGTCGAGTTTGAAATCAAAACTATGGACAAAGTAGCGTGAAATAATTCTATAAATTTTCCCAGGAAATCATGGCAATCGAATAAAGAAAAGGAATGTGTGGAGAGTCATGATCACCCATGTAACGAAAGAAGAAAGACGAGTTTGAATCACTTCACTTACTTTCCGAAGTAATCATAGAATTTCGTAGTTAATAAAGGAAAGGTATGCATGGAGAGCGTAATACCTAAGAAAGAAAGATGTTTTTAATCAAAACTATGAAGACTATAATGGCGAACCATTTCACTATTTTTTGCAAGTAGTTTTTTTTACAGATAAATAAAGAAAATAATCTATGTAGATGCATGAAAAGACATGGTATTTAAATCGATGGAGAAGGTAATGGGAAACCACTCTACCATCATTCCTTAAGATAGACAAATCCGAATTCAAAACCATGGAAATGGTAATGAGAAAACATTCCACTATCTTTTCCAAGAAGCCTGACAGATAATAAAGAAAAGCGTTCCGTCTATAAGCGTGACCACCTACGACCTAAAGGCGAAAAAACGGGTTTAAGTTATTAACCATGGGTAACCCACCGATCAAAGCCAACCTCAACCGGATTCATGGAATCATTGTTTGCTGCACGATCCTTCCATAAGCTGCATATGGTACGTACTTCGCTGGGTCTTAAAACAGTTTTAGAATTCATATTTTCCTTCTCATAGACGGGTTGCCAATCAAGACTGAAGAGTCCAATCGGTTCAACTATATAACGCATAACTTAGAAGATACAGATTCATGTTTTTCTCAAAGGTATTTGCGCGTAAGTGAATGTGACAGACTCGACTGGAATTCGAACTTGGCTCTCCAAATTCTCATTCCGGGTCTACATCCCTTACACCAGCTGCACATCCACGAGCAGGAAATCACTCCACTATCGTTCCCAAGAAGTTATGGCAATTAACAGATAATACAGAGAAGCCATTGTACGCACCGGCTTTATTCAGGTGGTTGGAATGTGAAGAAGACCGGAGCGTAAAACAGCCGAAACGTTTGAATTAATATGGCGACAAAGATGAGGACAATAGTCTGAATAATGTAAATAATGTACATAATTCCTCATCTCAGAAATATAGACAGATACTGAAAGGCGGAAACGTTGTAATAAATATGGTGACAAAGATGAGGACAATAGTCCGAATAATGTAAATAGTGTACATAATACCTCATCTCAGAAATATAGACAGATACTGAAAGGCCGACACGTTGTAATAAATATGGCGACAAAGATGAGGACAATAGTCCAAATAATGTAAATAATGTACATAATACCTCATCTCAGAAATATAGACAGATAATACAGAGAAGGTATATTGTGTTTACTGTTTGCTAGAAAAGAACTGTTTCCCGATTGCAACTTCCCATCTGTTTGCCATGTTTTATGGAATGTTGGCGAGTGGACGTTACAATCACTGAAAGAAATATACTTATCTCACTGGGGTTTTGGCCAAGGCAGTCAAAGGATACTCGAATGTGGCTGATGATATTATCTCTTCTTGTTTATTCAGATAAATGTTTTGAAACTGATGAGAATCCTTGCTCAGGAGTCCTCTTTGAAATTTACCATATATTTTGCCAAATATTTTGAGAAGCAGACCAGCCATGGAATGAATGTCGAACTTTTTCCACCCCCGTTAATAAGAGTCAAGTATACTAGCTGTCCTAACTTGTTCGTTGTTAGTTCATGTCGAAAAAGATTATCAATACTGTTTCATGTATATCTGCTAGATTTAGAGAAATGATAAGAGCTTGGAGAATTGTACCAGTGGTTAATAAATCGACTCATAAGATGATGACATCCTTCGAACACAACATTGTGTAAAGTTTGGTGAGATATCATTTTGAAACCGATGGTCATATGTTGTTGGGTGTACGACAAATATAGCTGTTGCTGTAGAATAGCTTTTGGTTGGTTGATTTTGTTTAACGGCATATCAACCAGTATGGATTATTCAATCCTGAAATCAAATTATGAAAAATCAAATTTTATAGTTGATTCAAGAGAATTATAATTACTTAGCTGCATATCTTTAAACAAATAATCTCACAAAATTAAACGAGGTGTAAAACTTGTTTCTCCTTACAAGAAATGAAATTAATCATAGCACATTGTTTTTTTTTTCACAATATATTGAATGTATTGATTGTCATTTTACTATTTGCAATAATTTTAATGAAAATATATTGCTTGTATTTTTACGATAAAAATGTATTTTCATATTTTCCTAACTTTTTTTAAATTTTCTTACTTGTAATTTTTTAAAATAAAAATATTGCTTGTATTTTTCCGATAAAAATGTAATGAAAATATATTGCTTGTATTTTTACGATAAAAATGTATTTTCATTTTTTCCTAACTTTTTAAAAATTTTATTACTTGTAATTTTTTAAAAAAAATATTGCTTGCATTTTTCCTATAAAAATGTATTTTTGTATTTTCCTAATTTTTTAAAAATTTGATTACTTGTAATTTTTAAAAATAAAAATATTGCTTGTATTTTTCCGATAAAAATGTATTTTTAAATTTTCCTAATTTTTTTTAATTTTATTACTTGTAAAGTTTTAAAATAAAAATATTGCTTGTATTTTTCCTATAAAAATGTATAGTTATATTTTCCTATTTTTTTTTTAATTTTATTACATGTAATTTTTAAAATAAAAATATTGCTTGTATTTTTCCAATAAAAATGTATTTTTAAATTTTCCTAATTCTTTTTTAATTTTATTACTTGTAATTTTAAAAAATAAAAATATTGCTTGTATTTTTCCTATAAAAATGTATTTTTATATTTCCTAATTTTTTTTTAATTTTATTACTTGTAATTTTTTAAAATAAAAATATTGTTTGTATTTTTCCTATAAAAATGTATTTTTATATATTCCTATATTTTTTTTTACTACTAGTGATTTTTTTAAATAAAAATCTGTTGCTTTTATTTTCCCTATAAAAATATTTTTATATTCCCTATTTTTTTATTCTTACTATTGGTAATTTTTTTTAATAAAAATCTGTTGCTTATATTTTTCCTATGAAAATGTATTTTTCTATTTTTTATTTTTACTATTGATATTTTTTTAATAAAAATATATTGCTTGTGTTTTTAGTATAAAAATGTATTTTTGTATTTTCATATTTTTACTATTAGTAAATTTTTTATTAGAAATATATTGTTTGTATTTTTCCTATAAAAAAAAGTATTTTTATATTTTCCTATTTTTATTTTTACTATTGATATTTTTAATAAAATATATTGCTTGTGTTTTTAGTATATAAAATGTATTTTATATTTTCATATTTTTTGCTAAAAGAATTTACTATTTTTTAAGAAAAATATATTATCATATATTTTCATATTTCTACTATTGGTAAATTTTTAATAAAAATATATTTCTAGCATTTTTCTATAAAATGTATTTTTATATTTTCTTATTTTTTTATATATAAAAATATATTGCTTGTGTTTTTAGTATAAAAATGTATCTTTTTTTTCATATTTTCGCTAAAAAAATTACTATTTTTTAATAGAAATAAATTTTTTGTATTTTTCCTATAAAAATGTATTTTATATTTTCCTATTTTTTATTCTTACTATTGGTAATTTTTTAATAAAAAAATATATTGCTTGTGTTTTTAGTATAAAATGTATCTTTATATTTTCATATTTTTGCTAAAAAAATTACTATTTTTTAATAAAAATATATTTCTTGTATTTTTACTATAAAATGTATTTTTATATATTCCAATGTTTTTATTTTAGTTTTTTTTTATGTTAGTTTTATTTACCCGTAGCTGGGACCCCTAACAGGTGCTACCACCCTAAGTCAAGGTAGACCTGGGAAGCATAACAATTAAGAGGTATTTGCATGCTGCTCAAAAACCTCCAATTTTTCGATCTGCCGGTTGTAGTTTATAGTCATACCCAGGTCGGGTAGAATAAGAACTGCCTGCTTATTGCATTTGGGGAAGCCTGGTTTCATACATTTATCTATCAGCAACTTACTACTGTAGTGAGGTAAAATTATATTAAATCATTTACACCTTTGGAGTCGTATTTGCCAAAGGCATTTTAAAGAAAATATTATTTATTTTTTTTTATGAATCTGTCAATCTTAGTAAAAATAACATCAAATAAGTGTTAATCGGCTGCAGAATATTATCCGAATAAAAAGTGGGGATGATGTGACAAAGAGGAAACCTTTTTAGAGGTTTCACCTTCGAGTGGTAGGCATCTTCAAGTCAGAATGAGAGACAAACCCGTGTGCGAGCTTTGGAAGTTTTTAAAAGAGATTATTGCAGAGACTTCTCGTTTGATTAAAACACTGGCAACAATATTTTGCACATGTAGATGGTGGGTGTAAAAGAAATGTAAGACAATTTGAACAAAACGATATTTTATATTATTATTTTATATAAGTGATTAAGATATATATATATATATATATATATATATATATATATATATATATATATATATATATTAATCACTATATATATTGTGTATATTTAGGAAGCAATTTTTTCCTTAATGCATGTTTTATTAAATAATATAGACAAGTTTTGTCTATTTTAAGTAAGTTCCTTTCATATTGTCTGATAAGATTAATCACATTATCGTTGAAAGACCAAAAGAAAAATACCAGATTGATACATGTTTAAATCCAATCTAATTTACACAAGCCATTATCAAAGATGACAATTTCAATAAATCAAACAACACACGGACGAAACAACAATGATAGTCCGCCCTTGCTGCATGAAAATTTTCAAGTAACGACAAACTCGTATATACGAGACGCGGAAGCCGAAATCGCGTTGTAGCTCGTGACGTCACACATGACCACACTAGAGTAAAAAATGAGAAGTATTAAGTATGGGAATATATATATATATATATATATATATATATATATATATATATAGAGAGAGAGAGAGAGAGAGAGAAAGTAATACACTAGTAAGCTTGAAAATGATGTTACAATTTAAGAATTATGTGTGTTATATACATGTATGTATGTGTGAAATGTGAGAGCGAGAGAGAGAGAGAGAGAGAGAGAGAAGAGAGAGAGAGAGAGAGAGTGTGTGTGTGTTCAATCACACGTGGAAAGAAGTACCCATGCTCGGGAAAAAGTGTCCTGTTGAAGTTACTTCTATGTTATGCTAGAAGGAAAAAGAGAGAGAGAGAACGATAAGAAATTTTTGTGTTTCTAGGCGCTTCGCATCTAATTCTGACGAATTCTTGTTGATGTTGTCGAAGCTATGTAGGTACAGCCGACATAACCTACCACCATGAGAAATTGATCTTCGCCAATACTCGCATAATATTTGAGTTCATTCTACACTTCGTAAGCCGAAAATGAAACATTGAATAGGATAGTCGAAATATGAGGAATAAACAGAACGACTAAAATGTACTTGTGTAAAAAAAATACTCTGTTTTTAATCAGGGGAATGCGGAATTCTTTTGTGTGCGTCAGAATCTAGAGCGTTTTGAAGAATATACTGATAGTTTGATCTTCAGGTTAAGTTCAGGATCTATCTATCTATCTATCTATCTATCTATCTATCTATCTATCTATCTATCTATCTATCTCAGTCTTTTCATTATCTATCTATCAATCTATCTATCTATCTATCTATCTATCTATCTATCTATCTATCTATCTCGATCTGTTATTATCTATCTATCTCTCTATCTCTCTATCTATCTATCTATCTATCTATCTATCTATCTATCTATCTCGATCTGTTACTATCCATCTATCGATCTTCCTATCTTGGTCTTTCTTATCTATCTATTCGAATGTGTTCATATCTATCTATCTATCTATCTATCTATCTATCTATCTATCTATCTATCTGAATGTGTTCATATCTATCTATCTATCTATCTATCTATCTATCTATCTTGGTCTTTCCTATCTATCTATCTATCTATCTATCTATCTATCTATCTATCCGAATGTGTTCATATCTATCTATCTATCTATCTATCTATCTATCCGAATGTGTTCATATCTATCTATCTATCTATCTATCTATCTATCTATCTTGGTCTTTCCTATCTATCTATCTATCTCGATCCGTTTCTATCCGTTTTCTAATTTGGTATTTTGTAACTGATGATAATCCTTGTTATTTTGAGCATTTGTAGTTGTCGTGTAGGTATACTTTTGAAATTACCGTTGATCTTGTCTTTTTCAAACTGATTTTTCAGTTTAAGTCAGGTTTATCACAAATTTGTTCAAAACGTGATCCGGTCACTAGAGAAATTGTTACACGAAGATTTGTGCCTCGAGATTTTCTCTTCAGAGGATCTCAGAAAATACCAAAATAATCCATATTTTTTGGTTGCGT
>CAHIKZ030000029.1:282500-285000 GCA_903632075.3 Acanthosepion pharaonis
GGTATTACAGGAAAATTCTTCGACTTAATAGAATCATTCTTGTTAAACCGTCAAATGAAGGTCGTCTTAAATAGGTTCTCCTCTGGCTCCTTTATTACGACAGATGGTGTCCCCCAAGGCTTTATCTTGAACCCTACACTGTTCCTGATCTTCATCAATGACCTTCCCGATGTCATCAGTTCCCAAGTAGGCATCTACGCGGACGACACCACTATTTACTCTATAGTAAATTTAGTATCGTTGACAAAACTAACCTGGTTGCTGATCTCGAAAAGGACCTCCAATCTGTGGTTGACTGGGGCAAAAAATGGATTATAAAGTTTAATGCCTCCAAAACGAAACTGCTCTCCTTTACCCACCCCGGAGAACCCTTCATACCTCGCATCAGAATGGCTGGTTTCCAACTCCTTGAGAGCGCCTCGTTACGCCTGCTTGATCTTACACTCTCCACTGACATGAGGTGGAATAAATACAATAAATCAATAGCTTCATTAACTCCAAAGAAAGCTGGTTTTCAGTGTTGTGCCAGGCGGTTTTTCTCGTCTGAGAAAATCCTTCAAATCTATAAATCAACCATCCGTCCTTGCATGGAATATTGTGTTTCATATATGGTCTGGTGTTCCAGACAAATTTCAGAGACGAATATGCAATATGATAGGTCCTGGTCTGGCATCTAGTCTTCAATCGCTATCTCATAGACGTTTCTTCCGCATGTATTTTCACGGCAACTGTTCCGATGTGCTACTTTCACTGGTTCCCGGACTACATGAACCAGGCTGGCATCTTGGTCTCATCCTTTCACTGTCAAAGTAGTTAAATGTAACAGTCTCTTCTTCTCAAGCAGCTTCTTCTCCCGCAATTCCCGTCTGTGGAAATTCCTTCCCCTTGCTTCCTTCCCCGATGACTATAATCTTTAAATATTCAAGTGTAATGCCAATCGACATCTGACATCCTGAGCTTGTTCTCCGTCCTTCTCTGTATCCTTTCCTCAAACACACCTCTTTACTCTTGTTCTCAGTCCTCTGTAGCCCCTTACATGCTAGTGGCAGTCCCTCCTTGCTTGGAGTGACAGGAATTCGAACCCGTTTCTTTGATTTGTTTTTTATGTGTACATACGTGCAAGGATTCTGAAGTATGGATGTACAAACCGATAAACCTATAATTAAAAGGTTAGGTGTTTTAAGGTTGTTACTCTTATAAACTTTACCTTCTGCGCCACTATACTTAACTATGAAACGACTGTCAATAAACAAGACATTTTATGCTATAGGTAAGTAATTTTTGTTTCAAATCAGATTAATTTAACTATACCTTTGCTAATTTTCCTCAAATAACGTTACAGAAATATATTTTTCATTTTTGTAAGATTTTTAAAACCGAGAATTAACTTTTGTTACAAAACTGTCAAAATGGCCGATTTTCATCGATTTTACTGAAAAAAATCAATTTTGATCAATATAATTTCTATTTGAAATACACCAGGGAGTATTTTGTTGTGTGGAAATAGTAAATATGAAAACCTTTAGCGTTTAATTAAAATTAAAATGAAAGCTTCCAGAAAGCTATTTCATTTAAAAGAAATTCATTTTAAAACTTATGGATACCGAAGTAGTAGTAGATATATATATATATATATATATATATATATATATATATATATATATATATATATATATATATATATATATATATATATATATATATATATATATTATAAATTGATTTATTTAAAATATGGTTTTTTCGCTACACAGTTCTAACCATGTTTCAAAAATGGAAGCTAAAATCTACGAATTTAATTTTGTCAATTTACATTGAGCACTATTTTGTAAAAATAAAAATATCTATAAGAACACCGGATTATATATCTTACTGTTCTTTCTTTTTATTTATACACACACACACACACACACACACACACACACACACACACACACACACACACACACACACATATTATATATATATATATATATATATATATATATATATATGAATGAGGTGTTTTACATGCGCTGATAATGCTTACGAAAGCGATAACGTCTGAAGTTGTGTGAAGAGAATTTTTAACGAGATACATGACAACACTGATTAAGAGTGAAAAGTAACAATATCAGTCGTACCTGTAGGGGGAAGATTGTAATAAATAGCACATAATGGTGTCTTGACAAGCTCGGCTGATTAGAAAATGTTACAATGTGATTCTACGTACAGCTAACCGCGAATATATTATTATTATTATTATTCTCGGGGAGGGTCAGGCTTAATCATTTGGGTCGGCAGAAGTGACAATGGGGGCAGGCGTTGGTCATTAGTCGAGGGATGATGACACGTAACGAACTCCGTGCAAGACAGCCTCATTTGCCTCTTCCTTTCTGTGATTTTTCATTTTCTTGTTTTTTTCTCAAATTATTATTATTATTATTATTATTATTATTATTATTATTATTATTATTACGAAATTGTGAAATCTTCACTTTAATATTGCCTCTTTTTCTTG
>CAHIKZ030000029.1:290000-347500 GCA_903632075.3 Acanthosepion pharaonis
TTGGATAAGAATTTCTGAGCAAATCATTCAGCCTTCTCCACTGAGAAGTTAGGACATCGAATCGATTGAATAAAGAAGGAATTGCGGATTTGTGGGGTTAAGCAGACTCTTTCTGATCCGCCAATAATCTTTAAAAACAAACTTGCTAGATGCAGTACGTTGTTTCATTCTATCAGCAAATAGTAACTTTGCTTCATTGAGGACATTCACTCATTACGACAAGAGATAAGGAGATGTCTGGTGCAATCAAACATGCTTCAGTACAGACGGAAGAAGCAAGCAGCTGAGAACCAAAGAGATGAGCGTGGTTTAACGTTATATTTTCTTGCTGGGATGAAAGGCTCGATACCAGCTTTTGCGCAGGACGAGACTTTGAACTTTAAAAACTAGATTCCAAAGGACGTCGCGATGAATATCACGGAACGAGTCCCAGTCTGCTCATTGATGACAGAAATATATTATGTTAGTAGGAGGTTCTTGGCTGGAAGGGAAGTTGAAGGAAATGTTAATAGAAACTGCGGCATGATCAGAGTTACCAAAACGGCAGAGCTGAGTAGCGAGACAACAGTAAAGGGTGGCGGTAAAACAGGCATTGAGAGCGGAAGCCTTATCATCAGGGTTACTGGTGAAACGTGCAGGAAAGTGATGTAATGGAATAACCCGGCACCACCATGAATAATTACACTAGAGGTAGTAAGTGCCTATAAAGTCAACTGTCTACGAGAGACTTGAGAAAGAGTGAGAGCCAGACGACGCAACCACGTCCAACCTTCCAATTAGTGGCACTCACTACTAGATTGACCTGTGTGTATAACTGTACCGTATTTTATATTGTACTGGTTGTGTACAGTAAACCTTTCTTCTATTATTCACCTGGTGTTAAGTATTTATTCCCTTAGAATGGAATATAACAAGAATAGAGCCCTTTTTAGTTGTTTTTAATCACAATGTAATTCTCTGCATTAAAATATTTTAAAAAATAAAATATACTTTTCTGAAACTTTATTTGAGTAATATTAGCTGATTTAAAGTATAATTAATCTGATTTGATAAAAAATATTATTTACTTTAAGTTCAAAATAACACAGTATTGTATTTTTTAAAACAAACAATAGCTGTGTTTTTGACTGACATCACCATGTTTTACATAATTGATGAGGCGATTATAGGTAATGTTGCAATGATTGCTGTTCTATGGAGACTTTGTCTTAAAACAATTTTAAAAAAATGATGGAAGTTTATTTTAATATAATTCTTATGTACTAAGTAACAATCTTAAAAATGTTGGAAAATATTCTCTGTAATCTAATGTTAGGAATATTGACTTTAAATTTACTATAGTCATTGCTCTAAAATTGATGTAACGGAACAACCAGTTACACCCATGAATGATTACACTATAGGTAGTAAGTACCTATAAAGTCAACTGTCTACGAGAGACTCGAGGAAGAGTGAGAGAGAAGACACAAGCACGTCCAACCTTCTAATTAGTGGTACTCACTACTAGATTGACTTGTGTGTATAACTGTAACGTATTTCATATTGTACTGGTTTTGTACAATAAACCTTTCTTCTGTTATCCACCTGTTGTTAAGTATTGATATGTCCCGGAAAGGGATATATTTGTTCGAAGTAGCAAAGTTGGTTTTGTACTACTGTAACCGAGTAGGACAATCTAGCAGGTAACCTTCATGGACTGGTCCTCGTCGTAGTGGTAGACAATAGGTGTAGCCAATAGGCTTCGTCATCAGTCTGTATTTATGGCTGACACCAGCTAATCATATTACTGTGAAGGGGAACCAGGTGTATGCATATTCATTACATCAAGTATTTATTCTCTTAGCTCGGAATATAACAGAAAGTCAACAATTTGTGTGAGGGGTTGAGTGATTGAAAAGTTAAAAAAGGGTTTGGATGCAAGCGAGGTCAGTTACTGAGTGTTTAAGCCACATGGTATGGTGGACATTAAATCAGCGAACACGAATATACGCGCAAGCGGATGTAGAAAGATGGCTTTGGCTATATTACCGGAAATGATATCGAGTACACTGCGGTCTTGAGAGGAAGGGGAACGATAGAGAAAGAAGAGATAGCTTACTGAATTGAGGAGAGATAGACGGAGACACATACAAACAGTCTGGAAATTCAAGAGAGAATTCCCTATCCAGCAGGAGATGACCGTGGACATAGACTCCCACGCCGTGCATGTGGATTTTAGAGTCCTTTCTAAGGAGAGGAACGTAGTCGAGAATTGAGAAATCAGAGGACGGGATTGATGAATTAAGGTTGGTCTTGCAGGAGACTTTTCGAAGAGGATCAATTCCACACTGCAGAAGTTGGTGCAAATATTGGAGAAGGAAATGTTAAAAGGGTTTAGGTGATTTTTTTTTTATCTGGTTTAGGTTTATATTTTTGACTAGCAGCATGGCCCGGCGTTGCCCGTGCTTGATTCAAAAATCTGTTACGAAAAAAGAACAAAGCAAAATAAACACAAAACGATCAGCTTTAAAAAAGGACTCGTAACTGGAAAAAAACAAATGAAAAAAGATTGTTAACAACATATACTTTTTCACTCCCAACCCAGTTCTGCGGAATCAGAATCAACGTTTAGTTTTAGCAAGCGAATGAGGCAATTGGAGTAAAGTGCCATGCAGATTTAAATTTTTCCCTCTTGTGACGAATGCACCTATCGATTTTTTTTGCATGCTAGCATGCTAGTTAACATTCGTGTCAGTCAGCTGTTGGCTCTCACGCTGGCCAATAGAATCTTCCTGGTTATTCGTGGCAGCCAGCTATAGGTTCTCACTCTGGCCAGTAGAAAATGGCCGCAAACTACATGAAAACTGCCGTAGAAGCATGAAAAAATCGATTATTTGGACTATCGATGGGAGTTGGGAAATACAAAGTCGGTATTGGCCTTCTTGCTAACTTAGAGCATGTGCATGTAAATTTCGGTGCAAATCCGTCGAAAATTGCGACCGTGCATTCGTCACACACACACACACACACACACACACACACACACACACACACACACACACACACACACACATCCTGCCTTTTATAGATAGAGATTGTAGGCTCATGTTGGTAAGGAACAGGCCTGCAGTAATAGTATCAGACGGTCATCATATGTGACATGGGAAGAAAGGAACTGGCGCAGACTGCAACATTACCCAGCCTTCCATACGCGACATGGCACTGCAAGAACCCCGATATTATGCAACTGTTGATCAGAGCAGTATCTCAAGCCGCTACGCAAGAGTTCGGGCTCCTAACCTGATATGTCCTGGAAAGGGGTATATTTGGACGAAGTAACTAAGTGGTTTTGGCTACTATAACCAAGTAGAATATGGTAGCAGTAATGGACTTGTACCCGTCGTAGTCGCAGGTAAGAAGTGTCGATCAATAGCGTAGTCCAATGGGTCTCGTTATAGATTAGCTCTCAGACTAAGGCTCTTGATTCTGTCGTACCTACACGTCCGTCGGTATTTATGACGGACACCAGCCAATGATATTCCAGTGAAGAGGAACAGGTGTACGCATATTCCATTATATCATAACTATTAGTCGGGAACAGCAACCAGAAAACTACCATCCAGTTACCTTCAGTATGGACGTTGCCACAAACATCACACATCGCAAAGATCCACGACAGCACTTCTACAGAGGCCATAGAAAAGGAAAGAATCCGGGAGCACCTTTTTAAACAGGTTCCAAATGATGAGCGTCTACTCTTGTTCAATAGAAGGGGGAGGAGTATAAAAAAAAACAACAACAAAAATGAAAAAAAAAACAACAAAACAAAACAAAAGAATCAAGCAACAAACAAGAAGTCCATGAACAATGCGCATGGCACCCAGAATTTAAAGTGAAATATAAACTTTCAACTTAGTTTAAGTGCCAATATGCACCTCCCGTTGAAGACGGACACTCCACGACTGTGAGCCAGGAATATAGTACTTGTATAAGCCAAAAAATGTAATCAAAGAACTAATATTCAAACAAACTTTTCCAAATGTGGGTAGACTAAATTCATTTCAATTAAATAAAATTTTGAAAAAAAAAAAAAAAAAAAAAAAAGAATTGTTACCGAGTGAAGAAAAAGAAAAGGATAGGTAAATAAAATGATTGAGAATGAAATTCAAAGAGATACAAACAAATATGACGGGCGACAATATAATTTTTCACGTGTCACAAAGAGTTACATTTTCTTTTCTTTTGGCTATATACTACATATGAATTTAAATCCTAAGACCGGGGGTGCGGGGCAGTTCTAATATGGCCGTGTACCCGCATTAACTTCGCAAGGAAGACGAATACACTAAATATTATTCAAAGAAACTTTTCAACAAAGGGGTAGATTAAATTCATCTCAATTAAAAAAAAAGAAAAAAAGCTCTCTCTCTCTTTCTCTCTCTCTCTTTCTCTCTATTTATCTGTCCTAATTCGGTCCTATCTATATGGCCATGTACCAGCATTAACTTCGCAAGGAGGACGAACACACCAAATATTATTCAACTTTTCAAAAAAGGGGTAGACTAAACTCATTTCAATTAAAAACAAATTTGCAAAAAAAGCACTCGCTCTCTCTTTATCTATCTATCTATCTATCTATCTATCTATCTATCTATCTCACTCCGTTCCTTCCTATCTATCTATCTATCTATCTATCTATCTATCTATCTATCTATCTATCTATCTCACTCCGTTCCTTCCTATCTATCTATCTATCTATCTATCTATTTCACTTCCTTCCTTCCTTCCTTCCTTCCTTCCTTCCTTCCTTCCTTCCTTCCTATCTATCTATCTATCTATCTATCAATCTCAGTCCGTTCCTATCTATCTATCTATCTATCTATCTATCTATGTTCATCTATTCAATATCATCTGTTCCATTTTCTCGCTGTCCAATTAAGCTTCATTGTCGGATTTTCACTTATTTTTTTGCACCCTTAAGGAATCAATGAATTTGCTTCACTTTAACTGTAATCATTTGACATGAGACTTGAGACTACTTTAGATATGTCAGTGCATACATACATACACACACACACATTTATATATATATATATATATATATATATATACTTTTTCTTTGTATCGTGACATTACTAAATTTGAGTGAGTATGTATTCGTTCATTAATGCATTTTCATCCATCATATTTTTTAAACGCATTTCGCATTGCAAATACAGATTTTATATTAAGTGAAACACCAAATATGAATGACTTGCGTGTTGGCCGAAATATCTCTGAATTAGCAGTTATGAATATGATTTTATAGGCATCTTATTGCGAAAAGAACAACTGCACTGCAAACTATGATTTCCTGATATGATGATTCTTGATCACCTATAGTTTTGGGAATGGTAGCATCAAGAATACTAGCGCAAAGTACCCCAACAATTTTTTAAGATCTCACCGGTATTTTTGGGTTTGTGTTGCAGCCTCTTATCAGTCTAGTTCTCTTTTCATCAGTGGGAGAGCTTTATTTTGCGTTTTCTCTTTTAGGATTTAATTTCTGGTTCATTCTAAATTTTACTTCAAATCTAGACTTCTAACATCTTTGTCTAATCTCTGAAATGCTATTTACTAAGTATTTATTGATATTTTCTCCTTAATAGGTGTAGATGGGGTCGCCTACGGTCCGGCTGACAATTCTCTCCGGTCTTTTGTGCAGAAGTTTTCAACGATCTTTTGTTTCCTGTTTACGCCATTCGAACTTTTGTCCGCATCTTTGTCGCCATATTTATTACAACATTTCAGCCGCTGTACGCTCCGGCCTTCTTCAGGTGGTTTTGATGATTCCTTAACTTTGCGAATTTTCCAATGATGATCTTTGTGATTTCAAGCTGATCCCACAGAGGGTGGTGATCTCCTTTTTCTCTCCATATTTGGTCAGCCACGCCTGATTTTTCCATTTCTATTCGAGCTTTCTGGTGTTCTTGAAGCCTTACCTTAAGGGGGCGGCCTGTCTCCCCTTTATATTTCTTTCTGCAGCGGCACGGGATGGTGTGCACGGAGTCTTTAGTTATATTCTCCTCTATTGGGACGGTCATACTCGGGAGAGATATCTTCGAAGTGTCGTCCAGCTTTTGAAGTTTGTCCTGATGTTATATGGACCGCAGATCCTTTGTATTTTCTTCGATAAACCCTTTACATAAGGAAAGCAGACTGTTTTCTGAGTGTTGTTATTCATCTCTTGTTGTTATTTATAATATTAATAATATTAATATTTTTTCTTTTATTTTATATTCATATTCTTTTTCTTTTTCTTTTCTTCCCTTCTTTTTTATTCTATTTTATTTTGCTGGCAATCTTTAAATTAATGTCAAGCGTTAGCTGTAAATTATATTAATCTGTTCTTTTTAATTAACCGCAATATGCCTATATATGATAATTTATTCTTCCTTTTCTTCTTTCTCAACATTTTCCCCACCACTGTTTCCCCATTTATTTTCTTTCATATCATATCGCTTATATGTGTTATTTTAATCTTAGCTAATGTACACGACAATTTATCCATCGCGCCTTGTATATCTGTTAAAATCAGATGTCAGTGTTATTTTCATCTTTGCTTATTTTAGACGACAATTTATCCACCGCACCCTGTATAGATATTCACGAACATATCAGGAACGACTTTCGACTCAGATAATCGTAGCTCACACCACAAAACATGCTCTGTCTATTACTTATAATAATACCTGAAATATATATAACATATTCTTTGACTTATTCTTCTCCTTTTCTTGTGAAAGGATAAATATGTCAAATGTCTTGAACCCTAACCCTTACTCTTAAGTATCTTATTAAAGATAGATTTAAACATATTCCTATCTCTCCTTGCCCTCTCTCATTTCGATCTTATCTGTCGTCCTCCTCCCCCCTCTCTCTATCACCTTACATCAACTTCAAACTGACTGGCAAAAACGTATATAAAATTATGATATGTACATTTTTAAACCATTTTCTTTTATGCTTGGAAATGTGATCTGAGGAACCAGGAAAATCCCTTTCCTGGAGAAATAAAATATAATCAATGACCTCTTAATGTTGTCTGATTTTTAATTAATCTAATATTAGCTGTGTTTTTTTTATTAAGCTCTCTGGATTACATCCTCCTTGTGATTATCCATAATTTTATTACCTAAGTAATAGTATTAGTATTACCTAACATTAGCATTATAATTCTGTCAATAATGCCAAACTTGATTCTTGACAACTGATATCATGTTTCTTCTTATTATTATTGTATTTCTATCGTGGAAATATCAAATTATTGACATCATATATTAAAGGACAATATATATTTTTCTTATTTTCAATGCATTTCTATAGTAAAACGATTAGCAATTTTAAAACATCATTTTCAAGCAAGGCAATAATGTCACTATGACACAGAGACTTACAGGAGGTGAAATAAGATCTTCTCTAAAATGGAGAGTTTTATAACCCTTCCCACCAAAAACATAATCCAGCAAAAACCAAACAGTTAGCCTTGGTTTACCCTTGAATGCGGTGCAGCCAGAGATCACCGGAATCACTACTACAATATCTATCGCAAATGGCGGTATAGTCTGACATTTACTGCTTTTAGAATCGCCTGCAATCTCTGAAAGAGATTTCTGGAAAACGCAAAGGCCAGATATGCGAAAGATGTCCAGAACAAGGTCGAAAAGAAACAAATTGGATCTCGCGAATTCTTGAAGATCAGCATCCAAATTATAAACATCTGTGCCCACTACCATAAATGACCTCGTGGTCACATCTCCCTCGATAGACAAAATGAAGTTCTTCGCCTTGATCTATCCCTTCCCATAATTCTCACGTCCCACTGAGCACAATCTCAGTAATATCTTCATTTCAGCACAAGAAGTCTTGAGACTTACCAAAATCCTCGACCCTAAGAAATCCACTCATCCAGACAAAATTCCAGTGGTTGTTCTTAAGAATATCAACCCGGAATTATTCCCAATCCTTTATTATTGTACTGTTGTTGAAGGAGAAATTCTTCCCAAGTCAGTGAATGAGTCAAACGTAAGTTCTGTTTTCAAGAACGCGTGCCAGCATAGACCCATCAGTCTCTTCAGTATCATCAGTAAGCTTTTTGAGGTTCTAATCAACAAGAAGGTCGTCGAGTGCCTAGATAATAACAAACTTCTATGCGACGAGCAGTATGGGTTTCGAACGTTTCGATCCACTGCTTATGTCGCAAATACTATTACATACAGACGTAGTGAGGCGCTTGGCAACAATCACACAAGACCTCTTGAGACTTATCAAAAGCCCCGACCCTAAGAAAGCCACTTGTCCAGACAAAATTTCAGTGGTTGTCTTTAAGAATATCAACGCGGAATTATCCCCCTTTCTAGCGAAGTTATTCCACCGATGTTTGAAGGAGAAATTCTTCCCAACCTAGTGAAAGGAGTCAAACCTATGCTTTGTTTTCAAGAACGCGGTCGAATGATCTTCCCACTTTCCAGCATAGGCACAAAAGTCCTTTCAGTATCATTAGTAAGCTTTTTGAGGTTATAATCAACTTGAAGGTCGTCGGGTGCCTAGATAAGAACAACCTCCTGAGCGACGAGCAGTATGGGTCTAGAACGTTTCGATCCACTGATTATGTCGCAACTACCATTACATACAGACGTCGCGAGGCGCTTGACAAGAAACACACGTCGGGGACCATAGCATTAGATATCTCAAAACCCTTTGATTAAGTTTTGCTACACAAGCTACCCAGAGTTTTCTCAATTATAAAATCCTTCCTACCAGATAGATCTCTGGAGTTAGTTATTAACGGCCAGTCCCCCGACGACCTGCGGTCATCGCAGTTATCCTTCAGGGGTCATTTCCCGGACCAACCCCTTTTCTGAGTTTACATAAATGATCTGCCTAAGAATATACTCAGATCATTTTTAAACATCTATGCCTATGGTACGACGATATACGGGGTGCACCACTAAAACTCTTGACGAGTAGAGATTGGCACCTGACGTCTCTTCAGATCTTGAACTAACTTCCCAGTGGGGAATAACTGGCGGGCTACATGCGATGCCACGAAAGCTAGTTACATTTCATCACCGCCGATCGGACCCCGAATTTACCGAAAGTCACGATGAGCGTGTATCCCTTCGAGGATGCACCTAACGAGAGAGTATTGGGTTATCAAACTCGCACCTGACTTATGTGGAATTCTTACATAATTGGCTCTGGTCTGGTATCTCGTCTGCAGTCGCTCTCTCACAGAAGTGTCGTCGACTCCCTCTGTCTTTTGTACAAATACTTTCATGGTAACTGCTTCGATAAGCTGATTTCGCTGGTTCCCAGACTTCATGACTTCTGCAATTACAAAAGTCCCTACTACAACGAGCATTACGAAAGTGACAACGAAGGACCTCCAATCGGTTGTGAACTGGGGCAGGAATTGGCTGGTTAACTTTAAAGCGTCAAAACCAAATCTGTTCTCTATTAATCACCACAGAGAACCATCCCTGCTACCCATTAGAATGTCTGACGCCCAACTTCTCGAGGGCTCCTCTTTGTGACTACCCGGCCTCACATTGACAGCTGGCTTGAGATGGAACAAATCAACTGAGTCAATAGCTTCGTCCACCGCAAGGAAAGTTGACTCCCTGTGCCGCGTCAGAAAATTTTTCTCACCGGAGTCGATCCATCAAATCTACAAATCAACCATTCGCCCTTGCATGAAGTATTGATGCCATATATGGTCCGGTTCTCCTTCTGTTTGTCTCAAGCTTCTTGATAAAATCCAAAGACGGATATGCAATGTAATTGGCCATGATCTGGAATCTCGTCTGCAGCTGCTCTCTCACAGACGTGCCGTTGGCTCCCTCTGTCTTTTTTACAAATACTTTCACGGTAACTGCTCCGATGAGCTGCTTTCGCTGGTTCCCAGACTTCATGAATTTAAGCGTTCAACTAGGCTGGCATTTCGCTCACACCCTTTCACTGTCGAAACTGTTAAATGTAGCCGTCTCTTCTACTCCAATAGCTTCATGACTCGCACTTCTCGCCTGTGGTAATCCCTCCCCATTTCTTGTTTTCCTGATAGCTATAATCTCCAAATATTCAAATGTAATGTCAATCGACGTTTCCAGATGCCTTGATCTATCCCCTAACATTCTCTTCATCCTCTCCTCTATCTTTCCTCTTTGTTCTCACTCCAACTCTCTGTAACCCCTTGCGTGCTAGTGGCTTCCCGCCTTGCTTGGGGTGAAAACACTTATAAAAATACCCCCAAAAACACAATACATCGCTAATGAAGCAGATAAAATGGTCGGGTTCCTGTACCTCTCCAGTGGGTTCCTGACTCCTCGGGCTGTTTTCTGCCTTTATAAAAGCCATAACAGGCATAAAATAGAATCCTGTTGTCATATTTAAGCGGGTGCTGCCCAGCCCTCATTTTCAAGTCTTGAGAGAGGTCAAAAGCGTCTCCCAGTCATGTGGGAAACGAATTTATTCTTCACCCCCGCCCAACCTCTCTCAAACAGGCGAGAAATGGTGAGCCTTTTACTGCTCTATATCAACTTCCATTGAAAGAAAATATATAGAAAAGGCCCAGAGAAGCTACATCACTGCAGAGTGAGAATTCGACTGAAGTATTATTCAGGTCTCTTTATAATTTTTAATACATTTATGTGATAGAAACATGTAAACCATTCCTAGTGCATACTCCGATATTTCGAAAGAAGAGTGGATTCAAATTTTTGTATTCAAAATTTTAAAGAGAACGGAATAGTGTAAATATTTACAATAACTCATCTCAGTCGGTGGGTACAATGGCCGAAACGTCGTTAATATGGCAACAAAGGTGAGGACAACTGCCCAGACAATGTGCATAGTGTAAATAATAACAATCCCTCATCTCAGAAATATAGACAGATCCTGAAGAAGGCTGAGGCGTACAACGGCCGAAACATCGTTAATATGGCAACAAAGATGTGGACATCTGCCCGGACAATGTAAATAGTGTAAATAATTACAATCCCTCATCTCAGAAATATAGACAGATCCTGAAGAAGGCTGAGGCGTACAATAGCCGAAACGCCGTTAATATGGCAACAAAGACGAGGACAACTGCCCGGACAATGTAAATAGTGTAAATAATTACAATACCTCATCTCAGAAATATAGACAGATCCTGAAGAAGGCTGAGGCGTACAATAGCCGAAACGCCGTTAATATGGCAACAAAGATGAGGACAACTGCCCGGACAATGTAAATAGTGTAAATAATTACAATACCTCCTCTCAGAAATATAGACAGATGTTGAAGGTTAATAAATTAATAAAAATGTAAATAATGCAAATAATTCTAATACCTCATCTCATAAATATAGACAGATCCTGAAGAAGGCCGAGGCATACAACGGCTGAAACGTAGCGAATATCGAAACGAATATAAGGACAGCAGTCCGTGCAATGTAAATATAGCGATATCCTGAAGAAAGCCGGGGTTGCAACGGCCGAAACGTCGTCAATATCGCAACGAAGATGAGGACAATAGTCTGAACTATGTAAATAATCTAACTAATTACAATGCCTAATCTAAGAAATATAGACAGACCCTTAAGAAGGCCGGGGCGTACAACGGCCGAAGCGTTGTGAATATTGCAACGAAGATGAAGACAACTGTTCGAACAATGTAGATAGAGTAAATAATTACAATAACTCATCTCAGAAATATAGACAGATCCTGAAGAAGGCCGAGGCGTCCAACGGCTAAAACGTCGTGATTATCGCAATGAAGATGAGGAGAACAGTCCGAACAATGTAAATAATTGCAAAACCTAATCTAAGAAATATAGACAGACTCTTACGAAGGCCGGAGTGTAGAACGGCCGAAACGTCGTTAATATGGCAACAAAGATGAGAAGAACAGTCCAAACAATAATAATTGTAAATAATTACAATAACTCATCTCAGAAATACAGATAGATACTGAAGAAGGCCGAGGCGTACAACGGCTGAAACGTCGTGAATATCGTAACGAAGATGAGGACAGCAGTCCAAGCAATGTAAATAATTACAATAACTTATCTCATAAATATAGGGAGATCCTGAAGAATGCCGGGGCTTACAACCGTCGTAACGTCGTAAATATTGCAACAAAGATGAGGACAACAGTCCGAACAATGTAAATAATTGCAAAACCTAATCTAAGAAATATAGACAGACTCTTACGAAGGCCGGGGCGTACAACGACCGAAATGTCCTGAATATAGCAACAAAGATGAGGAAAACAGTCCGAACAATATGAAATTGTAAATAATTGCAATGCCTAATCTAAGATATATAGACAGGCCCTTAAGAAGGCCGGAGCGTACAACGGCCGAAATGTCATGAATATGGCAACAAAGATGAGGACAACAGTCCGAACAATGTAAATAATGTAAATAATTGCAAAACCTAATCTAAGAAATATAGACAGACTCTTAAGAAGGCCGGAGCGTACAACGACCGACATGTCGTGAATATGGCAACAGAGATGAGGAAAACAGTCCGAACAATATAAATAATGTAAATAATTACAATACCTCATTTCAGAAATATAGATAGGCCCTTAAGAAGGCCTGGGCGTACAACGGCCGAAACGTTGTGAATGTAGCAACAAAGACGAGGAAAACAGTCCGAACAATGTAAATAATGTAAATAATTACAATACCTCATCTCGGAAATATAGACAGACCCTTAAGAAAGCCGGGGCGTACAACGGCCGAAACGTCGTGAATATGGTAACAAAGATCAGAAGAACAGTCCAAATAATAATAATTGTAAATAATTATAATAATAATACCACATCTTAGAAATATAGACTGAAAGAAATTATTTTTACTTCGATTCCAATTTTATTTACAATACAACTAAAGTTAATAACCGTTGCTTACAAGAGAGAAAGAGAGAGAAAGGCTGAAAAGTAACAGTGCAGGCATGTAGCAAAATGAAATGGCCAGCATTAAGGACACTCACAAGACAAATAACTAAGTGCAGGTATAATAGACGCAATCACTAGCAGACATACAAGTTTGGAAGTCAATAGCAATTAGTTTGCTCTCATTCTAGCTTAGATAAGAGGGGAACGTATGAAAGGATGAAGAGGATGGTCGATTTGAACAAAATGCAGACATTGCTCAAAAGTAGTTCAAGCCTGCGTAGATAAGACTGCAGAGTCAAACAGCCTGCGTACGACGGCAAGAAGAAAGTCCCCGCGTGGATTACCTGCAGACTTAATTCAATGTTCCGTAATCTTGCCGAATGCGCCAGACACTTGAAGACGCTAAATTGGAATCCTTCGATATTCGCTGGAATCTCTTTTATGCGTGGAAGTTAAATTTGGTCACAGCAACGCGCAAAAAATATAAATTAAAAAAAAATAATTACGCAGAGAATGAAGCTAGAAACGGAAATATATTGAAATAATAAGTAAACCATTTTCTTTCCATGTGCTGTTTCTCTTCCTGAAGTGGGGGATCATTCCTTGATTAAGTCTGTTATCCGTCGAAGCGTCCAATTCTTATCAACATTTACAGCACGCTCTTTCTTTGTCTGACACATACATTCACACAATCATAAGTATACTATGTCAGAATTTCGCATGCACTTGATAAAATGGTAAAAAAATGACGCTCACTACTGACAGAAACTTCTTAAAAATAGGTTGACCTCAAAACAATGAGACGCTAAATCTTAAATGTAAGGGTTCACTTAATCTCGCAAATCGAATGATATTGTTCTTTTTTTCAAGATCCCCTCCGGATTTAATCAAATCGCTAATTTTCTCTCCCTCAAAACACCCCAGCACCATTATTAATTATTGGGACCACACAGTGATCATCCATTATTTCCCTGGCTCTATAATCTCCCCTTCCTCCCAACCAGTTCAAATTTGGACTCGTTGGCCAACAATACATTTTGACACACTTCCAGATCTTATGATTGTTTTTTTTGTATTCAGAACAGTCTTTTCTGCTTATCCATCTTATGAACGGGGGTTTCTAGATGGCTATGCGTCATCCAGTGCCCTTTTGAACTAAGTCGATTTTTGACAGTCGATAGCGACACTGGTTGCTGCCTGAATTAAGTTCAGCTGTCAACTCTGGAGTAGTTTTCTTTCTATTTCTTTTGCTCTCAATAATCGAGTACAAGCAGCAGTTTTCACTTTTGGTACTCTAGTTCTTTTTCGGTCAATATTCGCACCAGTTTCTAACTGCTTTTTTAACGAATATTGCACCCCATATATAGAAATCATCACTTTTTGGCAATTTGTCTTTGAGAGTAGCTTTCTTTGAACATAATCTCAATTTGTGCCGTCACCTCAATGTTTAGCTGCTTTGATTTTTGCCATTTTCTCCAGATTACTTCAACATTAAATAGTTAAAATTATATAAAGATGCTGTAGTAATCTTTTTTTTTTTACTTTAATTATAGACAGCTACAGAAGTTTGGTCTGCAACATTAGTCAGTCCTGAGTTGACATTTAAACCTGCATTAACATTTAACAGATGAAAATTTTGGTTATCTCTAAAAGTCAACTGAGGGGTTAATGGTGCAAAACAAAATTCAGTGTGCGGATGGATGATTGTCATCTAAATTATGGAATAATGAAAATAACACAGCCATCTCATTTTCACAGAGATATTTACCAAAATTACACAAGATATTTCTTGTGTAATACATTTTTAATACATTTATGCATTAGAAACGTGTAAACCATTCCTAGTGCATACTCCGATATTTCTAAAGAAGAGCGAATTTAAATTCTTGTATTCCAAATTTTAAAGAGAACGGAATAGTGTAAATTCTTACAATACCTCATCTCAGTCGGTGCGTACAACGGCCAAAACGAAAAAGTAAATTAAAAACGAAAGAGTAAATTTATTCAATAAACTCGCCATTGGCCTCAACCACGACCTGCAGGAATCTTCTCAAATTCTTCTGGAGGATCTCCTTTGGTAAATTTGTAAAATTGGTAAATGGATCCTTGCCTTCAAATTTATCTTTGGTGTTACAAGGAGTTTTGTCGTTCTCTCCCTCAACTGCACCTCACATATAATAATTAAGGGAGTCGAAGTCTGGGGAGTTAGGTGGCTAGATGTAAGGGGTGATGTGGGTCCTCCTGCTTGTGTGGCATGGTGAAAAGTCCTGTTGTTTTCTTGAGAAAAGTCTTAACAGTTGAAATTTTGGTCATCTCAAAAGTCTACTGAGTGATTTATGATGAAAACACAATAAAATGGTTCTTATACGAAATATCACATAACTTTATTTGCAATTATTCTTGGAATAATAAAAGTTTTATGTAGGCCTGTAAGTACAACTGCGGAAATTTATCTGTCCTTCTGTATGGCAGTTAATGCTGGACAATCTCCTAGAAATTATAGAATTTATAATTTACTGAAACCTTACAGTCTCTATCTGGACAAGATGTCTGGCACAAGCGCAGTATTATTAAATCCTTGTGTCAGCAGTCAAGATCCTTATTTACTTCAAAGGGAAATTATACTAAATAATTTGTAATAAGTCAATTGGTAAGCCAAAATCTACGCAAATTAGGCATTTCTTTACATTTTGTAGACGATATTTAAAATTAAATACTCGAAAATTAGTAATGACTATGAATCTACTTACTGGTGTTAGTATGGATCACATAAAACTCTAGCTTAAGCACAGAGTACAATACCGATTTTATGAAAAAATGAAAAATCAACCAGCCCGGACCTACATTTCTCATTGTAACTTTTACATATATATATCCGCTGGTTTCATTTTCACACAGGGAATGTAAACATTATTTTATGACTTGATTAGAATATTAAGCCTTAAGATTTTATGACTTGATTGGAATATTAAGTCTTAAGATTTTATGACTTGATTAGAATATTAAACCTTAAGATTTTATGACTTGATTAAAATATTATGTCTTAAGATTTTATGACTTGATTAAAATATTAAGTCTTAAGATTTTATGACTTGATTAAACTATTAAGTCTTAAGATTATATGACTTGATTAAAATATTAAGTCTTAAGATTTTATGACTTGATTAAAATATTAAGTGTTAAGGTTTTATGACTTGATTAGAATATTAAACCTTAAGATTTTATGACTTGATTGGAATATTAGAAACATTAAGATTAAATGTAAACAATCTAACATTAATGAAACTTGATTATTGAAAACGATGTCACGGGCAGTAATCTGAACACGTGAAAACGCGATATATAAAAACGAAGAAACCAACATAGCATAGGAATACGAAAGGCTTTGAAAATAGTTAACGTTAGTCGAAATTTCCCAGACAATGGACAATTTATATCTTTGTCACGGAAACCAAGAAAATTATCCAAAATCTAGAACAACAAATGCCTTACAAAGAATTTTAATTGGTCTCTAAATATACATACCTACGTATAAATGGTGACCGCCATGACTTACACGGATGAGATCTTCCTCTTTATATCTTATCATCTCTAATGGCTTCCGTTTCCTTTTGGCGTTTCTGGTCCCTTGGATGTCTCTTGAGAACAGCATACGATTTTCGAAGGTACTGTGCATACATCAAATAATTGTTGTATCCTTGTCTGAATTGATTGTATCTGCCTGACCTATAACTCTTCTCTGTTCCACCATGGTCCTTCTCAGTCCTTGTCGCCAGGTTGATATAGTTGGTTTGCTTCTGGTTGTTGTGATGCCATCCAAGCTTACAGAAACTGGGCGTCCTGGGTAAGACGATAAACTGCGTCTGGCAGCAAGGCCTTTGATCAGATTTTGAGGAGCATGAAACAACCTCTTAAATGCTGGGGTTCTCAGGTTCACCCTGACTTTGGGCGGTAGCACGTGTTAGGATCCTAGATATAGGTAAATTATTAACCCCCAAACTGGGGCCAAAACACTATGAAAGTGTAAAAATAGGTTTTAATATAAGCAATACATTCTTGTAAAAAAATATTACCAGCAATGACTTTTTGGAGAAAAAAAATATTACCAGCATGACATTTTTGAAAAAAAAAAAAATTACCAGCAGTAAAAATCTTGTTGGTATTAAATAGCCCATTGACGTTGATATGCCGTAAAATAAAACATACCAATCCAAATCATACTAATCCATAAGTAATGTACCTTATCTCAGAGATGTAGACAGATCCCGTTTAATCAGTATCACCCCATGAAAGGCACTAAAGCCACTAAGACACGAGGGGTTACTGGCTGTGGAAAAATTAGAAACAGAAACATTAATAATGAACGGGAAGAGAAAAATGTTAGTAGCAATAAAAATCTTGTTGGCATTAAGTAACCCATTGAGTTTGATATGCCGTAATGCAAAAGAAACCAAACCAAACCAAACTCTCTCTCTCTATCTCTCTCTCCATCTCTCTCCCTCTATCTCTCCCCATCTTTCTCTCTCTCTTTTTATCTCTCTCTTTCTGTCTATCTATTTGAAACAAAAATATTACCAGCAATAAATATTTTGTCGGCATTAAACAACCCATTGAGGTTGATATGCCGTAAAATAAAACAAACCAATCCAAAGTATACTAATCCATAAGTAATATACCTCATCTCAGAGATATAGATATATTCTTTTTAATCGGTATCACCCCATGCAAGGCAGTAAAGCCACTAAGACACGAGGGGTTACTGGCTGTGGAAAAATTAGAAACAGAAACATTAATAATGAAGGGGAAGAGAAAAAATATTACCAGCAATAAAAATCTTGTCGACATTAACCCATTGAGGTTGATATGCTGTAAACCCAAAGCAAAGCAAACCAAACCAGAACCTGGTCTTTATCAGCGGTCACCTATCCAAGTACTGAACAGCCATGACGTTGCTTAAATTCGCTAATTGTACGGGCGAAAGATATGTAATTGTACTTTTATCATACTTATTATAAAACCCAGGTTGTGTGTGTGTGTGTGTGTGTGTGTCTGTTCGTTTATATATTGGATCGGATTTCCTACATTTTTCAACCGAATTCAACAAAACTTCACAGGACTGCGTAAAATTACCTTGTGGTGGTTCTGACAGCGCCAAAAATCGGTAAAAACAATTGTTTTTGCACGAATCAATTTAAAAACACGATTAAGAGGCATCGCTTTCGCGGAATTAAAGGGGGACAACTCATATCGAGTTATACTTATTATAAAACCCAGGTTGTGTGTGTGTGTGTGTCTGTGTTTGTTTATATATAGGATCGGATTTCCTACATTTTTCAACCGATTTCAACAAAACTACGTAAAATTACCTTGTTGGTTTGTTTCTGTATTGTTTCTTTATCTTGTCTTGCAACACTTTTTTTTTTTATTTTACATTCATAATGCTTTTAAAATTCCATTTACAAGACAATTGTTTATAATAAAATTCTATTCAATCGATAGACTCATAACAATTGAAAACAATGTTTTTTGTTTGAATTTGGGTTTGTCCAATTCGTAAAAAAAAAAACTAATTAAGACGTGCGTGTCCGTCAACCTTAAACAATAATCTTTGTCAATTTTATTTTTCAGTCTTTATGATGGTCGATACTTGATCTATCTCTTACTGTTACATCCCTGGGCAACGCTGGGCTCTACTGCTAGTAATGAATAAAGTTGATAAACAACAAAAAGGAGATTATTATATTTTTGAAAGTACAAAACACATAATAAATCCTCTTACTCAAAGTGAGTTGAAGTCTTGATGCGCAGAAGTTAATGTTATTAACGAACATGTGGGGCTCAGAATACCAACAAATGTGAAATAAAAATGCGTTGGTGTTCCTTCACGTGTTTTCCTGAAATGTGTTTTTTTTTTTTGCATTTCTTTCTCCATCCTATCAAATTAAACGAAAAAAGTCTCTTACTACACGCGTGTCCGAGACTATTTATATGCAAATTCAACGTCTATCTAATCAAAGTTTGTCGTTCTTAATAAACATATATATCAGTTTGGCTTGGCAATTTAGTTTTGACTAAAAATACTCATTACACAAACTGCATCATTTATTCCAAATGCCATTTATCAATCCGTCTATCTAGAAAAGTATTGGTTTATATTTTTAAATCGGTATCACCTCATGCAAGGCAATAAAGCCACTAAGACACAAAGGAAGTATTGTGGAAGAATTAGGGACAGAAGCATTAATAATGATCGAGAAGAAAGGTTAATCAGGTCGACAGTAGATAGCGAATGACATTGCAATTGAATTTTTGAAAATTAAATTTGTCTAGAAAGCATGGAGCTAAAACGGAGTTCCACAAGCTAGAGGTACGAGAAGAGAAAATGTCAATATAGAACTTATGGCTACATCTAGTCCGCTCAGCTGTAAGTTGATGAGATCTCGATGCCAGTTTAGTACTGCGCTTAAATTGCCATGAAAGTATTTATAAGAAAAGACACAGAGAGGATATTTTTATACCAGCTGATCTAGAAATGGATTCAATATAGTCTTTCCAGTTTTTGTCAGCTGAGAATGTTCGTCCGAGAATGGGCAACGAGTCATTTTCCTGGATTTTAGCATCAGCTATATTGATGGGAGGCATTGAGGTGTCTCTCAGATGATTAATGGGGAGAAGTTTAGTTTTGGAGTTGTTAAAATTGACAAGCTATCCTTTGCCCCATTTAACGACGGTCTTGAGATCATTTTGTAAATCAGCTGCCATTTTGACTTTGTCGGACTGATCAGCCTTAGTAAAAAAGGCAGGAATAAATGGTTGTGTTATCAACGTTGATACTAAGTTGAGAGCGGATGTCATCGCGAAGGTCATTAGTGAAGATTAAAAATAGCTTAGTCTAGTATTGCGTTCAAATTCATACAGTCTAGGTGGCATCGAAATGAGCTCATCTGAACAATTACCATGACAGTATTTACAGAAAAGAAACAGAGAGGCGATGGGACAATGACTGAAGCCGAGACGCCACATCAGGACCAATTATATTGCTGATTTTTCTTTAGATCATATCAAGGAGCTCCAGGTAAATCACAGTGGCACCGGACCATATATGGTAGCAATATTCTAAGCATGGACGAATGGTAGACTTATAGATAATCAAGATAGATTTCAGAGAGAAGAATTGTCTCGGGGGAGATAATTCTTCTCTCTGGAGATACAGTAAACCAAATTTCTTAGCAACTGACCTAGCAATGGATTCGATATAATCTTTCCACTTCATATCAGCTGATATCTTTAGCCAGTGTAGCCACAAAGAGTCAATTTCCTGGAGGATAGCATCAGCCATATTGATAAAAAGCAGAGAGGAGTTTCTCAGATAATTAACAGAGAGAGGTTTAGTTTTGCAGGCGTTAAAATAGACAAGCCATCTTTTGCCCCATTTAACAACGGTCTTGATGCCGTTTTGTAAATCAGCTACGATTTTGACTTTGTCGGACTGATCAGCCTTAGTATCAAGGCAAGACTAAATGGTTGTGTTGTCAACGTAGATGCTAAGTTGAGAGCGAATGTCATCGGAAAGTTCGGCAATGAAGATTACAAATAGCTTAGTCTAGTAATGCGTTCAAATTCATAAAGTCTATGTGCCATAGCAAAGAGCACATCTGAACAGTTACATTGAAAATATTTATAAAAAAAGACACGGGGAATAAACTTTACGGCGGTGGACATGTGACTGAAGCCGAGCCTCTAGATCAAGGCCAATAATATAGCTGGTTCTTCTTTGGCTCTCATAAAAGAACTCCAGTAACTCTCAAGGGCACCGAACAATAAATAGCAGCAATATTCTAACCCTGGACGAATGGTAGATCTATAGCTATGCAAGGTAGATTTAGGAGGGAAGAATTGTCTCACATGACACGCTGAACCAACTTTCTTAGCAGATGACCTAGCAATGGATTCAATATAGTCTTTCCACTTCATGTCAACTGAGAATTTTTCGCCCGAGAATGGGCAACGAGTCAATTTCCTAGAGGTTAGCATCAGTCATTTTGATTGCAGTCTGAGCGAATTCTCTCAAAGTTTTTTTTGAAGGCGTTAATCTAACCAAATCTCAAAAGAATGATCTATCTATGGAGCTGTCTAGCTCTACCTGTGTTTCCAGAATTAAATTGGTATTAACTAAACGAAACTGTTAATATTTTTAGGCTATATCTCCTTGATAAGTAAGTTTTAATGCGATATCCTTTCCAGACGGCCTATGGCTATATCGCGTGGAAACACCGGTTCTCGTACGATCACCGAAGTTAAGCAACGTTAGTAATTAGGTAAGTGACCACCTGCCAATAACATTTACTGTAGGCTTGGATGTGCGGGTGGTTTAATGGATAACGGCTCGAAATTGAAAAACGGGGAGTTGAGGCTTTGTCAAGCGTAACTTCGCTTTTTACAGACCATTATTTCCTGCTTATATCTGAAGTCTTATTGTCTTTTTTGTCGTTTGTCCTTTGACTGCCAACGGGATATGTTTAAAAAACGCGTTCATCAACTAAGCAGGTATCGTGACGCAGTTGTCAATTCATTTGGGATTTGTGGAGAGTCATGATCGCCTCTGTCCTGAAGAAGATGTGGCACATAGAAAATTGAGGTTGTTGTTTTCTTCCTCTTTATCAATCAACTTCGGTCTTCGAATATTGCATAAAATCCCCACTCATCACACACACACACACACACACACACACACACACACACACACACACACACACACACACACAAAACAAATTTGAAAGCGTCTCGGTAAATTACTGAGTATCGAGCATTTTCATTGGTTAATAAATTAAATCACGTGACCATTTTGAGACAAAAGTTTAGATGGTACGTCACGACCATTTTTGGACTATATAATCCGCGAAAGACGCTCACGGGAGAAGTAGACTTTTATAATAATTAGGATGTGTTCGATACTAATAAAAAAAGATATGGTCGGAAGTGTTGATTACGTGGGTAACAGTTGACCCTTAAATTCAAGATGTTAAGATTGTGCTGTTCAAGGAAGCATCCACATTGAAACTTCTTTCCTTAAGTAGGATTTCTTGTAGAAAAAAAACATCTGAGCGGGATCTTTTCCTTTCATTTGGAATATGGAGGAAAGGAAAGTGATTTAACTTCGTGTAAATAGCACGTTTTCTGCTGAGGTCTGAACTTAGCTGTCTAAAAAGGAGACGATGCGCTAATTTAAAAAAAAGATTTTGTGTATGCTTTAGTCGATTATGTGCCGTGCGTGACACACGCTTAAGCGATCGTATATCTTTCTGACGAGGCAGGTTTTACCGCAGTAGGTTGTCATTTCTTTCAGCGGTAGACCAGTTACCGTTTTCTAAATAACACGGTCTGTACTGCTATATACCCATAGATGGGGAGAGAAGAAGAGAAGTCATACATTTCCCAAGGGTATTAGCAAGTACGTCAATATAATGTGCTAGCAGCATGGCCTGGCATTGCCCGTGCTTGATTCAAAAATCGTACGACTCATACAGCAATCGCTATCACTTAATTTAAAATATTTTTGCCCATCCTTGACTTTAAAGGACTGCCCTTTGCGAATTTTTTCGAAGCTCAATACTAAACATTAAACCTGTTACGAAAAAGAACTAAACAAAATGAACACAAAACGATCAGCTTTAAAAAAGGACTCGTGACTGGAAAAACCGAATGAAAAAAGAATGTTAACAACAAATACTTTTTCACACCTAACCCAGTTCTGCGGAATCAGAATCAACGTTGAGATTATGCAAGCGAATGAGCCAATTGGAGTAAAGTGCCATGCAGATTTAAATTTTTCCCATTTGTGACGAATGCAGCTATCGATTTATTTTGCATGCTAGCAACCTAGTTGACATTCGTGTCAGTCAGCTGTTGGCTCTCACACTGGCTAATAGAATCTTCCTGCCTATTCGTGCAGCCTGCTATAGGCTTTCACTCTGGCCAGTAGAAAAAGGTCGCAAACTACATGAAAACTGCCGTAGAAGCATGAAAAAATCGATTATTTCCACTATCGATAGGAGTTGGGAAATGCAAAGGCGGTCTTGTCCTTCCCGCTAACTTGGAGCATGTGCATACCAGTTTTTCCAGTTACGAGTTCTTTTTTTTAAAGCTGATCGTTTTGTGTTCATTTTGTTTGTTTTTTTCGTAACAGATTTAATGTTTATTATAGAGCTTAGAAAAAATTCGCAGTGTGAGATAGGCAAGAAGTAAGGCATGTAGCAACATCAGCACGGCAAAGGGCACTACTTTAAAGGCAAGGAAGGGCAAAAATATTTTAAGTCAAGTGATAGCGATTGCTGTATGAGTCGTACGATTTTTGAATCAAGCAAGGGCAACGCCGTGCCATGCTGCTAGTATGCGATATTGTGGTATATGTTGGATTGAATGGATAAATCCTTGTGATAATTGAATCAATTGTAAGAATGAATGTGTCGTGAATCAGATTAGCTCGGTGTAAGATAGTCAGTGACGACTAGCCTTTTTTACCACTTACACTTTTTAGCCTTGTATCACATGAATTACAATATTTCTGAATAAAAAGTACATCCACTGGACGTCTGAGAACATTCAGCGATATAGTGTAGTAACGTGCATCAAAGGGAGATAACTGTCTAGCGTTTGTTTCTTCGTGTGATTCATCTATAACTATTAAACTGCACACATCTCTTTGTCTGGAAATGTCTAGTACTTTAGGCTTTGATATCCTTCAGCTATCTGCAATGTGATATCTTCGTTTCCTTAGACATACTTCCATTTGGTAACATATAACGGACAATTTATACTAGATGGAATCGAAATAATGCGCTAGAGTATCCCCGACAAGAGACAGACTGTCGCAGAGTCTTTGAAGCTAAAATAAATTTATCTTGAAAGGATTAATGATCTGAGGCCCATTCCGAATATATCAACGTAGAAGCCAAAGTTGCAAAATCCATTACTTGATGAAGATCTTCAAAAAGGTTTTTTTTTTTTAATTTTTATTGATGTTGCTAATATGCGGTCGCTTTGGAAATGTTTATAAGAATGCATAGGAAATGAATTTACTATATAAATGCATTGTAAAAGATTTACTTATAGAAAGAGTTTGGAAATTATATTATTGCATTGGAAATGAATTTCCCATAAGAATTAGCTATAAGATTGCATTAGAAATGATTTTAATATAGACATGCAATGTAAATTACTTTATTATAGGAATGCAGGGCGAATGAATTCACTATGGCAAATGTACATTACATTATATTTACTTGAGAAATTAGTTGTAAATTATTTTATTGTAATGCATTACAGATAATCTTACTTTAGGAATGCACTGGAAATGACTTCCATATTGGAAATCATCGTAAATATTGTTATTATTGTAATGCATTGCAGCTGATTTTACTACAGGAATGCATTAAAAGTGTTTTTGCTATAGGAATGCATTGGAAATTATTTCACTAAAGAATTGCATTAGAAATGATTTTCAATAGGAATGCATTGCACATGATTTTACTTTACGAATTCATTATATTTAATTGAGAAATTAATTGTAAATTATTCTATTATTGTCATGTATTGCAGCTGATTTTACTACAGGAATTCATTAAAAATGTCTTTGCTATAGGAATGCATTGGAAATTATTTTACTATAAGAATACATTATAAATGATTTTACTATTGGAATATATTGCAAATGATTTTAATATAGGAATTCATTGGAAATAATTTTACTATAGGAATGAATTACAAATAACTTTACAATAAGAATGCATTGGAAATGATTTCACAATATGAATGCATTGGAAATAATTTTAATATAGGAATGTATTGGAAATGATTTCACTAAAGAAATGCATTGAAAATAATTTTAGTATATGAATGCATTGCAATTGATTTTTACATAGGGATTCATTGCCAATGATTTAAAAATAGGAATGCATGGTAATTCCACTAGAGGTATGCATTGGATATTATTTTTCACTAGGTATGCATTGAAAATTATTTTAATATAGGATTACATTGGACATGATTTAACCTAAGGAATTCATTGGAAATAATTTCGCTATAGAAATGCATTAGAAATGTTTTACTGTAGTAATGCTTTTCAAATGATTTTTACAAATTCATTGTAAACTAGCTGAAAAGCCGCAGGAATTTTTTTTTAGCTAGCTCCTGCGGGGGGTTAATTAGGTCTCCGGCTTACAAAAGAATCGATAATGATTTTGAAGAAATAACTTTGAATTCCTCAACTCATTCCAGGAACTTCAAAACGTCACTATAAATCTGATTCAGGCTTTAAGTCCAATTCCGGCCAAAAGACCAAGTTGGGTCGAAATTCCAATTCAAACCGAAAATTGAGTTCTTCAATGCAGAAACTCCGTAGAACTTGAATTGAGATGAGTTCTTCAGATCAAAAACTCTGCAGAACTTCAAAATCTTATCTCACCAAATATCTCACTTTAATTTTTAATCCTTGGAATTTTGACGAAATAAATTGATTTCCTCAATTCAGAAAGTTTTGGGGATACTTTAAACAGTTTTTGGGATACTTTAAACAGTTTTTGGGATACTTTAAACAGTTTTTGTGTTACTTTAAACTCAATAGAAATTTAAAAACTTTTAAAACCACTATTTTTTTTTTGTTATTTCAGAATATGAATTTTTAAATGTCATGTCCTTATTTAGACACAAATAACAATTCTGGATGTTCAAGCACCAGTGGGAGGACTGATCTTCAATCCCAGGTTCATTCTGTTTCCTAAAAGGTATAATGTGTCTATATAGAGCGAGTGTAGCCCGAGTTAGAGGAGTTTCAGATACACAGACACACAGAGAGAATTTGCCATTTATTTATTAAGATAATTTAATTATCGGAATGCATTGAAATGATTTTACTATTGGAATGTCTTGTACAGAATTTTAATATCTGAGTGCATTGAAAATTTATTTACTAACGGATTATATTGTACATTACTGTATGAATGTTTTGAAAATTATTTCAGAATAAAAATGTTATTCAAAGTACTTTTCCAGTAGAAATCTTTTCAATATTATTTTACTATATGGAGTAAATTATTTTTTTTTTATCATAAATTAGTATTTTAATTTGATTTAATTTAATAAAGGAATGCTTCGTAAACATGTTCTACCGTGTAGATTCATCGCTAATAAATTAAATTGATTAGCGATGTAAACTATTTGTCTATTTTATTAGCGATGTAAATTCCTTGTTTACTGAGCCCATGATATCAAGTTTCTTGTATGTTCCATGTCTCTTCTGACGTTAGCATTCATAGCTCTCCACAATTTCTTGTCCTTTGTAGCCCTTCTTTCCTAACATATTTCCTGCCATCCATTTACGCAAGTTCGCTAAGAAGTTTATGTGTTGTTTTTCTCTGTCTCTCTTGACTTAAATCTGTCTTGTAAGTATCAAATTTTCCAAGCCCTCTTTCCTCATTATGTTCCATAGAAATTTCAGCTGTCTCCCCCTGATTCGAAATATGTTTCCTTTTTGTTTCCATTTTCTCTAAAATAATAATTATAGAAGGATACTCATGTATATTTTTATCTACCTTTTACGAATTCGTCTATATTTCTGAGATGAGGTATTATGTACACTATTTATATTAATCGGTTTATTGTCCTCATCTTTTTCGCCATATTTATCACAAAGTTTCGCCCGACGTACGTTCCGGCCTTTTTGAGGTCGTTAGAATGTCGAAATGAACCCTTTATTTCGCTCACCGTTTCACGTGCCATATTTAATCAGTTATCTCCTGTTAATTCCCCCTCCACTGCCTTAACCGGGTATTGAACTCACACACTCTTTGGGTTCTGTCACTGAATCTAACCAACGACTTTATTCACTGTGACATGTGTCCATGTGTCTCTGTGTATGAATTTCTGGGTATTATAAACTTAATGTGTTCATCATCGTTTTTTACTAGTGCTCATATTGCAAATTTTTGCTGTTATCATTTCATGTTTTTACCAGAGATGTTGCAATTTTTGCTGTTATTATCGCTTTTCCATGGCACTCCTTAATACTGGTTCCCATATTGTATTCATTTATCACTGGTATTATCAGACTTATTTGACGATATTTATATCAAAATACACACTTGTACAAATTAACTGAAACAAATTAATTGAATAAATCCGTTATTATTTACTTTTTTTATTTCTCAATGAAACATGACCCCGTGCACATGTTAGTACTTCGTATATCCATTCCATTGTCGTTCCTTGCAGACTGACCACAGATTCTCGATTGGATTTAAATCAGGAGAGTTTCCGGACCAGTCTATAGTATTTTGATTTGCTCACAGGTAAGGCTCACCAGTGTGTTTGTGCAGCGTTACAATTTTCATATGCTTCCTTGAAGTAACGTCCATCGCAGACAATGGCCGTACGACAACGAATCAACAGTCGAAACAATAGGGTCTGGGTGTGATAAAAATCTGATGCAATCACAGATGACACAGTATTTTTCAAGGCCAAACAAATTTCATCATACACCCCGAAAATAGATTCATATTGCTGCACAATAGTGCAAATGCCCTAATCCGAGGGAAAAATAGAAATCGATTTCACCCTGCTACTCTATTAGGTTTAAAACTGACCGTATGTTGAAAGAAAGGAATCTAAAGCGATTGTTTCAATTAATTTGCACAAGTGTGTATATCTAGAAGACCAATTTTAATATGACTTTCTTAATACATGGCAAAACTGTCCTCCAAATTTTAAACTGTCACCGGTGAGACATACACAAGTTGCAAATCCTCTTCTTTTACCATTTTTTCAGACACCATCAGGTATCATTATGGCTTAGATAGGTGTATATAGAGCGTTTGCTGTTGAACGGTTTTTTTTACGACTGGTGAATCTGTAATTGCAACAGAAACAGCTTTGCTTGCTCATTTAATGTCACCTGGGAATGATGCAGTTCCGGTCAGGAAACTGATACTTTTACGGGTTGAATTTTAAGGGCCACGGGTTCAGTGCTTAAAAGAAAATCACCTGGAAAGATCACCCGAACCTCCGGGTGATGGAATGATGAAGAAACCATCTACAAAGGCGTATGAAGAATAGAAGTCACCATTTTGAAGATGCCATTTTTAAAGCGAAATTAATAAAAACTACCTTTTTTTTTTTAAAAAAAAAAAAAACAATTAAATAATATATTATTTTAATTGCATTTATCTTGCTCTTTTTTTGTCAACCCTTAATATGTGGGAAGTATTTCTGCCGGATCCTACAGAATGAAGTTATCTATCATGGACGTCTGGACGATTTGCCAGAATGTTCCTTTTCGAACACGAATTTCGGTTTCGAATCTCACCATTGTCGATTCTGTCAGCTTGGTGAGATTTTGATGTAGAACATTCTGCCTCATAAATTATATCGTAAACAAAATAGTTTAAATTAAATGGATATTTTTCAGAACTTGTAGAGGAAAATATGGAATAACCTAATATTAATTTTTTATTCTTTTCACCCCAAATAAGTCAACCAAGGCAATAACACACAACGGGTTACTTAATATTAAAGAATATGAAAAAAATGTTATTAAGGCGAGAGAACAATAAAAGAACAAGAATTAAGAATACAGAAGATAACCATTGACATTGCATTTAAATTTTTAAACATTAAGAAGCCGGATAGCGGAAAATTGCGCTAGAAGAAATTCTTAGCATAGAATTTACGGTTACAGGTGGGTCTAAAGGAGATGGAAATATTGGTGATGGCGGTGAATTTGACGGAGATGGAAGTGATGATGGCGGAAGTGTATTAAACGGAGATGAGAGTATTGAAAAATCGTGGCGATGGATTTAACAGAGGGGGCAGTGCTGTGATAGATTCGATGGAGATGGAATTAATGATTATGGTGGTGTATTTAACCAAGATGAGAGTATTGATGGAAGATCTGAATTAGAGTTGGAAGTGATGATGCTGAAGATGGATCTGTTGGAGTTGGAGGGGGGATGAATTACATGAAGGGAATATTGATAGGGATGGAATTTATGATGGTGGACGTAGATTCGCTAGAGATAGAGGTGATATTGGTGGAGGTGGATTTAATGTAGACGGTAGCATTGACGGTGAAGGTGGATTCGATGACGATGAAATTGATGATAACGGGGGTGGATTCGATGGAGATTAAAGTGATGATGGTGGAGGTGGATTTGATGAAGATGAAATTTATGATAATGGCTGTCATGTATTTCATATATATGAAAATGATGTCCTCTGTGATGGCAATGGGAGTATTGATGGTAATAATGGTGACTGAGGTTTTGCAGAAAGTGATGTCACTCTGAAAAAATCAGAGATGTTTATGATGATTTAATAGGGTATTTGTGTGTGATAGAGAGTATGAGGGAGACAGAGGGAGATAGAGAGAGATATTATGGGGGTGGTGATGATGGACAATGCGAATATAATAGATACCATTGTGGCTATTACCGTACTAGAAATATTTATCGTTATCTTTGAGGTCGAAGGGACTTCCGTGACTATCAGGGTGATGGATGTGATGGAAATGAATGCAATGGTGGTGGTGGTGGTGGTTGTTGTGGTGATGTATATGATGGAGGGGCAATTAATGTTGGTAGTGGTGGGTATAATGGACGTTTAAGGGATGATGGAAATGGTAAATGAGCTGTAGTTAGATCTAGCAATGAAATTCTATTCGGGTGTGTTGCATTCACTTACGCGCACATACCATTGACAAAGGCGTGAATCCATCTCTTCTTCTCCCACCTATGGGCTGATTAGCAGGACAGAATGAATTCTATAGGCTTTTTTGGCAGCACGAAGAAATGGCAGAAAGAAATGGCAAAATATCTTGGGGAAATGTTCTGCCTAGTCAGTCATGGATCGAAAGAGACATGATCACTCAATTGGGTATCACGCGATTGCACTTAAGTGATTGATTGATTATAAGCTGATACTCACCCAATATATAACTCATAAAAGTTCCCCCTGAAAACTGTACTTCAATAGGCACTTTTATATCTACATACACACTATGCCCAATATTGTGAACTTAAACCCACAAATATAGTATAACTTAAAGCTATATTTTTATCATATATATATATATATATATATATATATATATATATATATATATATATATATAATAAAATATGTGGTGCAGTTCAATTTATATTACATGAATCATTCCTACAAAAACAGATTAGTGGAAGTCAATAAATATAAATGGCGAGAATACATCTTTGCAAACAAATTTATTAAAATTACATTAACCCACAAACCTCTAGATGATCCCTGTTTTTAATAAATTCAACTTGTATAAGGTCTTTTTTGTATGAATGATTCATGTAATATATATATATATATATATACTGTCGAACTTAGACCATTTCTTTTATATATATATATATATATATATATATATATTATGAAAGTCCGACAGTTATTTTAACATATTTTTTGCTTATACATTATTTTTATAGATATACATATTTAGTAAATGCTCTGTTTATAATAAAAAGTATTAATTACATTTTACCGGCCTGGATGTCCGAGCAATTTCAAAGGAAATATATAACATATATCATCCGGTAGGAATCGAACCAGTATCCTACCCGGATCCATCATATAGCCCGACATGCAATACCATTTATATACAGAAGATGCGTTTGGTTAGGAAGAGAAATCAGGGGAAATTTGTAGTTTAAAAACAATAATTTGACTTGACTAACCAGGCGGATTCCTCTGTAGCTAAATGTTATAGCACGTCAGGATATATAGCACTTCCGTGTAGGATACAGGCTCGATTATTGTCGGAGGACTCTTATTTTCTTTGAGATATTTCAGACATTCCGGTCCGTAAATGTTGTTAACACCGTTTATTATAAACAGAGCATTTACTTTTTTTTTTTATAACGATATCTATAACGATAATATATATATATATATATATATATATATATATATATATATATATATATATATATATATATATATATATATATATATATATAAAAAGGACGAAGAGTAAGATTTCAGCGTTCAAAACATTAATTTAAAACCAAATTCAATAGAAAAGTAAAGCCGTAAATATTTATTTATTATGCAGTATTATATTAGGATATATATATATATATATATATATATATATATAGAGAGAGAGAGAGAGAGAGAGAGAGAGAGTGGTGCACGGTGGAGTAATGGATAGCGACTTAGATTGAGGAATCGAATTCCAGTCGAATCCAGTTACATTCCCTTACGTGCTAACACCCTTGGGAAAGGTATGAATCCTCTTCCTCTCCCTCCAGCTATGGGTAAAATAGCAGAACAGACTGGGTTCTATAGCCTTGGATGGCAACTTGTCTAGGAGAAGGACAACTCTTAATCCAAAACCTGCGCAGGTTCGTTTGGGGTTTTGTGGCACGTAGTGCACCAGGTCTCTGTATTCGGCCCTTCACCACTATAATCAAATCTCATGTGCCGGTGTCGGGCTGTCGGTTTCCTAGAAACTGATATGCTTGACCGTCATACGTCGAATTCGACAGGAGTCGAATCGAATACATATATATATATATATATATATATATATATATATATATATATATTATGCAGTGTTACATTAGGTCATACACATACCCACTACAAAACTGTACATCTTGTTTCAACGTTAAAAAAACTTTTTTTTCATCAAGTGGGGGAATCAATATGCGACTCGAATCTTGTTTCCCCACCTGATGAATCGTTAAAAAGGGTTTTTAGACGTTGAAAAAAGGGACGTTTGATAATAAAGTAAGGAAAAGTTTAAATGGACAGTGAGAGTGAAGTTAAAAATGAAAGAAAAAAGTGTAACAGTAGTAAAGGGAGAAAGAAAGGTACTTAATGCAAAGGGAAAGTTTTTTAGACGTTGTACAGTTTTGTAGTGAGTACGTGCATGTCCTAATGTAACACGGCATCATACTTATTATAAAACCCAAGTTGTGTGTGTGTGTGTGTGTGTACGTTTATATATTGGATCGGATTTCCTAAATTTTTCAACCAATTTCAACAAAACTGGACTACGTAAAATTACCTTGCGGTTGTGCTGACAGCGCCAAAAATTGGAAAAACACAATTGTTTTTGCACGAAATCAATTTGAAAACACGATTAAGTCGCCAGAATGAAAGGGGGACAACTCATATCGAGTTATACTTATTATAAAACCCAGGTTGTTTGTTTGTGTGTGTTCGTTTATATATGGGATCGGATTTCCTACATTTTTCAACCGATTTTAACAAAACTTCACTTTTTTTTGGCAGGTAGTGTTTCTTATTGTCTTGCACACTTTTTTCTTTATTTTTACATTCAGAATGCTTTACAAATTCCGTTTACAAGACACTTGTTTATAATAAAATTCTATTCAATCGGTAGACTCATAACGATTGAAAACAATGTTTTTGTTTGAGTTTGGGTTTGACCAATTCGTAAAAAAAACAAAAATTAAGACATGCGTGTCCGTCAACCTTAAACAATAATCTTTGTCAATTTTATTTTTCAGTCTTTATGATGGTCGGTACTTGATCTATCTCTTACTGCTTCATCCCCGGGCAACTCCGTGCTCTACTGCTTGTAACACACACACACACACACACACACACACACACACACACACACACACACACACACACACACACACACACACACACACACATATATATATATATATATATATATGCAAACACACAAGAGTTGAGTATTTAATGTAATCTGAGAGCAGAGTTAGAATCACACTCAGATTAGGTGAATTCCCTTATGCACAAATACCCTTGTAAAAGGTATGAATTCATCTCTACTCTCTAGCTATGGGTTAAATAGCAAGGCAGACTATAGCCCTGGTTGGCAGCTCCTCTACCGTAGTAAGAAATGGTAAACTACCGCGGGAAAATTTTCTCCCTAGTCTGTCATGAATCGAAAGAGACATGTTCTCCCAAGCGTGTATAATGTATGGCGCTTCACTAACAGACTTATTGGAGGTGGTGGATAAGCTGACGTTAGCCGTAGTGGCGATAGATACACTGGTGATGTCGGTTTGAGTGGATCTGGTGGTTATGGTGTTGAGGGTTGTGGATGGTGTTTCGCGACGGTAGTGGCGTCGAGGGTCATTGCACTCATGCATGAACTATTTCTTTGTGGGGACGGGTTCGAGGTAAGCTAGACTGGTATGAGTCTACATTTATCGACAGAAATGGCGCCCCCGTCGATGACTGACACAGTTTATTACGCCTGCTAGCGACACCCGAGCGCTTCTTAAATCAAAGGCATGCCAGCGAGTAGATAATTAAGTAGGCTATCGCATTACTTATTATCAGGAGGAGAGCCGCCTGCCCTGGGTCACGTGATGTGTGTTTCCCGCCTTATAATACGGCCATAATAGCCGTCATAAATCCAGCTGGTCAGCCATTTTGCAAGTGGTATTTGGAAGGATGAAAAGAAAAATTAGATAAAATACGGAAGGAGAGAAGGAAAACAAGCGGGAGAGGAAAAGGAGGTGGAAAAGAATATAGGAAGAGTAGAAGTTAAGAGCAAAAGAAAGAAAAAGAATTCGGAGAGTGATGAACGGGATATAAGTGAGTGAGACGTTTTATTCCTGAAGGATGGAAGAAGACATTTCGAATAATGCGAAGGTATTTAAAAAAAGAGTAGTAAAAGGAGAAAGAAAGGTACTTACTGCAAAGGGAAAAAAGAGCAAGGAACGTTTGATAATAAAGTAAGGAAAAACTTAAATGATAGTGAGAGCGAAGTTAAAAATGGAAGAAAAAAAGAGTAACAGTAGTAAATGGAGAAAGAAAGGTACTTAATGGAAAGGAAAAAAAGAGCAAGGATCGTTTGATAATGAAGTAAGGAAAAGCTTAAATGATAGTGAGAGTGAAGTTAAAAATGGAAGAAAAAATAACGGTAGTAAATGGAGAAAGAAAGGTACTTAATGGAAAGGAAAAAAAGAGCAAGGATCGTTTGATAATAAAGTAAGGAAAAGCTTAAAAGGATAGTGAGAGTGAAGTTAAAAATAGAACAAATTACCTGATGAGAAAAAAAAAAAGAGATAACAGATTAAACAGAAGAGGCGGAAAGACAAAGAAGATGGATGACGTCGTGTGGATAAAAGAGGAAGAAAAAAAGAGGAAATAAAGACAGTTTGATTGTTTTTTTACGAAATATTCGAACATTTATAGGTTATTTAAAAAAAAAAAAATATCTTTTGAACTATAAGAATTTGTGGGCAACTGCTTATTTTATTCACAAATCTTTGAAAATAACAAATGGCATATTATTTACAGATAGATTCATACCTTTCCTCAAGTTATTTTCCACGTAAATGAATATAACGAACTCGTTTGGAATTCGAATCTCCGGTTTCTTACACCGAGCTTCTACCTGATACGCCACCCGCACAAGAACGTTAAATAGATAAGAATTTTTCCGGTGAATAAAGCAACGGAAATATATGAATCCGATTCTTCTGCCCCCAGATATGGATAAATAATTGAACAGACTACGTTCTATAGCCTAGAGGGGCAACCTATCTAAGAGAAGGAAAACTCCAATTTCAAAAGGGCATTTAACTCTGGCAAAGCACATACTATTCAGTTATTGAAAGGATCATTTGACTCGAAGATCTAGACAACTCCTTTTAAGGCATAAAACTTTTTTGGAGATTGATTTTTAAGATACAAGTTCTACTATTTAACCCATAAATGGAGAAGAATGTATAGATTCATAACTTTTCAAGGGGTGAATAGACCGAATAATGGACTAGTGGATTAAAGCATTGGTCCGTGAATGTAGTACCATTGTGGTTGCGAGTTCAATCCCTGGGTCGGGCAGTGTGTACTTGGATTCAGTAAAAAAGAGTGAACAATAACAGTGGGTACTAAAAAAAAATGATATGATATCCTTAGACATCGACTTTCAATATACACCTGCGGAAGGCCGGAGGATAGAACGGTCGAAACGTTGTGATTGATAACAACAAGAAAGATGAGGACAACATTCCGATAGAAATAACGTAAATAATGATGACTTCTCATTCCAGGAATTCAGATAGGAACTCGACTGGAATTCGAACCTGTTCCTTTAATTTCTCACACCGATATGTTATCCATTATAGCAACCGCACACCCACCCGAGATAAAAGAGAAGATATAAAAGAAAATAAGATTTAAGAAAGAGGAGAAAAACAGAAGACTAAGAACTTGGGAGGGGAGGTGGCGATATGGTAGCGGACCTCGAACTAACATTAGTCACGATTAATGGATGTCCCCTTGGGGAGGCCCCGTGCTTTGGGTAGCTACTGTGCCTTAAACTCACCCCAGACTTGAAGAGTTGCATATACGATCCATCACTAAAGATACATGACAAATGGTCGGTAATCTCTACCGTTCCAATAAGTCCCTGACTTCTCGTGCTAACCTCTAACTAGAATGTAACTAGGCCAAAATATAGTACTACTGTCAGATTTGGACAAGGGCTGCCCTGTCCTCACTTTACAGTCTCGATAGAGTTCTAAAGCGTCTCTGCGTCCTTGGGGGGTGACTATTTTCCACCCTGCAACTTCTCTCTCACAAAGCGGATGTGACAAGCCGCTTACTACTCTATAGCTATTTCCATGGAAAGTTCGCGGATGAACTCCATTCCTTGATTCCGCCGGTTCTAAACTTCTTCACGGATAGGTCTCGCCATGCAACTCATATTGTGGCAAACGAACCATATCAACTCCGTATTCCAGTGTCTAGAAGTATGTTCCACTTGAGCAGCTTCTTCCTACGAGCTATTGCTCTGTGGAACCGACTCCCAAGAAGATGTTTCCCAGATCACTATAGTCTTAATCTGTTCAAGTCTAGGGTTAACCGTTATCTTCCCCAGTTATTCGCATAAATTCTACCTCTTACACTGTAACCAGCTACCTCGTGTGGTCACTAGGTCTTGTACAGGCTGAACCTCATTGTAAAAAAAAAAATATATTATTTCCAAGATGGAGGACACTGCGTATAAAATAAAAAGAAAAGACAGAAACAAAAAAAGAAGGAAAATAAATAAGAAACAAAAACATGAGACAAAGAAATTGAGATGACAGGCTGTGTTTTTAAGCGTCAAAAGATTAGGGGAAATTTATTTTTATTTTTATATAAAAATAAAATTAAGACACTTGCATTAATTATTTTCTAATAAAATAAATTGACATATAAAAATAATTCAATTAAATACACTTGCTTTTAAGTATTTTTTAATAAAATAAATTGACATAAAAATAGTTCAATTAAACAGACTTGCTTTTAATTATTTTTTAATAAATAAATTAACATATAAAAAGTCAATTAAACACACTGGTTTTAATTATTTGTTAATAAATTAAATTGAAATAAAAATAGTTCAATTAAACACATTTGTTTTTAATTATTTTTTGATAAAGTAAATTAACATATAAAAATAATTCAATTAGACACACTTGCTTTTAATTATTTTTAATAAAGTAAATTAACATATAAAAATCAATTAAACACACTTGCTTTTAATTATTTCTTAATAAAATAAGTTGTCATGAAAATAATTTAATTAAACACACTTGCTTTTAATCATTTTTAATAAATTAAATTGACATATGAAAATAATTCAATTAAACATATTTGCCTTTAATTATTTTTAATAAATTAGATTGATATATAAAAAATAATTCAATTAAACACACTTGCTTTTAATTATTTTTTAATAAAATAATTTGACATAAAATATTCAATTAAACACACTTACTTTTAATTATTTTTTAATAAAATAAATTGACATAAAAATGTTCAATTAAATACACATACTTTTAATTATTTTTTAATAAAATAAATTGACATAAATATGGTTCAATTAAACACACTTGCTTTTAATTATTTTTTAATTAAGTAAATTAACATATAAAAAATCATCTCAACACACTTGCTTTTAATTATTTCTTAATAAGTTGGCATGAAAATAATTTAATTAAACACACTTGCTTTTAATTATTTTTAATAAATTAAATTGACATATAAAAATAATTCAATTAAACACACTTGAAAATAAATTAGATTGATATATAAAAAAACAATTCAATTAAACACACTTGCTTTTAATTATTTTTTAATAAAATAAATTGACATAAAAATAGTTCAATTAAACACACTTGCTTTTAATTATTTTTTAATAAAGTAAATTGACATAAAAAAATAATTCAATTAAGGCACTTACTTTAATTATTTTCTAATAAAATAAATTGATACAAAATTAATTCAATTAAATACATTTCCATTTAAGTATTTTTTTAATAAAATAAATTGACATAAAAATAGTTCAATTAAACACACTTGCTTTTAATTATTTTTTTTTAACAAATAAAAAAATAAAATTCAACACAGTTGCTTTTAATTATTTTTTTAATAAATTTTTAAAAAATGCAAAACAAAATGAAGCAGGTTTTAATTTGAATTATTTTTAATAAAGTAAATCGTAATGTAATTTATTTTTTAATAAAGTAAATCGAAATTTTATCCCAATTTCCTTCATCAAAATAACTTTCTTTACGATTTACTTTATTAGAAATAATTACAAAATTCCGGTTCATATTTTAGATATTGCCTTTTCAAATATTTCATCTGAAGAAAAATATTCACTAATTAATGTTTTAATCCTTAATAAATTATTTTTTCCGTTAAAAAAAAAAAAGTTATGTTTTCCTGGTGTTGTGTTGTCTCGGTTCTGTGTTGTCCCGGCGCTCAGTCGGCGGTGTTGAGTTGTCTTTTCCCGTGCTAATACGGCTGTGGTTGGTGACCCGCACAACCCTAATGTGTTGCGGGATTCGTGCTGATGAGAGTAAAAACGTGAGACGGAAGAACATAAATAAGTAAGAGTAGTTGACAAAAAGGAAGGAGGAAAAGTACGGGTGGGAGGGAAGAAAATAGAGAAAGATGCCATGGGGAGAGAGAGAGAGAGAGAGAAGGAGAGAGAAAGAGAGGGAGATGGACGATGAGCCGAGTTGAATTACTATGCTGAAACAGAAAAAGGGGGAAGAAATAGAATGAGAGGATGCAAGGAGTAGAGATCGAGAAAAGAAAACGAAGGACGTCGCATTTTATTAGATCTGGGAGTACAAAACGTAGGTAGCAAAGGAGAGTGTGAAGAAGGGACTAAGCACAAACTACAAGAAGACAGAATGCATGGTCATCAGTAAAAGGATGAGCCCGAAATACGATTTGCAGATCACAGACACTAAAATCAAGCAGCAACGGAAGTGTAAATATCTGGGAAGTGTTTGGGCCGTTAAATGCGACACTGAGATCCGTAGACATATTGGAATGGCGAAAGACGCATTCTAAAAGCCAGGTAGAGTATTACGAGACAGGAGAGTTACGTTGGTAACAAAGAAAAGCGTGCTGAACTGCTACGTGATACCTGTCCCTCTTTCCGGTAGCGAATGTTGAACGGTCTCCTCAAAGATGAAGAACGAACTCGAGACAACGGAGGTATGGTTCTACAGAAGGATGTTAAGGATACCATGGACCGAGCGTGTGAGCAACTGTGAGGGTTTTGGAGAGGATGCAAACAAGGAGGAAACTTATACTTAACATCAGGAAGAGGCAGCTGAAATTTCTGGGACACGTAATGAGAAAAGGGATTCGAGGAAACGGAGGTATGGTTCTACAGAAGGATGCTAAGAATATCATGGATCGAACTAGTGAAAAACGATGAGCTTTTGGAGAAGATGCAAACAAGGAGGAAGCTTATGCTTAATATCAGGAAGAGGCAGCTGAAATTTTTGTGACACGTAATGAGAAAGGAGGGCTTGGAGAATCTGATACTCACAGAGCGGATAGAGGGAAAGAGAGACAAAGAAAAGCAACGCGTGACACACAAGACAAGAAGGGGGAAGAAATAGGATGGGAGGATGAAAAAGAGAATAGATCGAGAAAGAAAACGAAGGACGTCGCATTTTATTAGATCTGCGAGTACAAAATGTAGGTAGCAAAGGAGAGTGTGAAGAAGGGACTAAGCACAAACTACAAGAATACAGAATGCATGGTCATCAGTTAAAGGATAAGCCCGAAATACGATTTGCAGGTCGGGAACACTAAAATCAAGCAGGAACGGAAGTTTAAATATCTGGGAAGTGTTTTGACAGAGGACGGTAAGTGCGACACTGAGATCTGTAGACATATTGGGATGGCCAAGGACGCATTCCAAAAGCCGGACAGAGTATTTGGAGACAGGAGGATTTCTTTGGTAACAAAAAAATATACTGAGCTGTCACGTGACATCTGTCCTCCTTTACGACAGAGAATGTTGGATGGTCTCCTCTAAGATGAAGAGGACTATAGGCAGCGAAGATGTCGTTCTACAGGGGGATGCTAAGGATATCATGATCCAAGCGTGTGTGCAACGATGAGGTTTTGAGGAGGGTGAAAACAAGGAAAAAGCTTATAATTAGCATCAAGAAGAGGAACCTCGGTATAGAATGTCAATTTAAGAGCCCTGTATAGTGAGGTAAGGAGGAAAAATAGGGCTCTTCCGGCACAAAATCTTTCCAGTTTTTTTTCCGTCCAGTTGACTCCAGCTGGACAATCCTGGGGTTGGGAAAGGCTTTGTTAGCAGCATTCAAATCTTCACACACCTTAAGCTTACCACCACCATTTCGTATAAGCGTAAGCACGTTGGGTGTTTCCGGGAAGTTCTTTGGTTCTACGGAAGTAAACTTAAATAATAGCTTCAAGAGAGTTTTCCTATGGGAGGAAAGGTCCCTCTCAAAAGTCAGTCTGTCAACCATTACAGATAGTTTCCCCCTCCCTTTAAGAAAGATCTTTTTTGGGTGAAGAGAGTTGATGGAGGGAGATTATCAACATCCTCCGTCCTCTGCACAACAGCGTGTTGGGGATGTCGAGGAAACTGTTCCTGTTCTGGTTTCCCCGGGGACCAAATCTCCAGTAGCCACGCCTGCTTTACCCAGAACACGAACAACACACCCGGCTTGACCAAAATTCGCAGAATAGGCAACCACTGAGTAGTGATTTGCTGGGAAGTCTTGGCTATTGTTATCGTTGCTTCACCACAGCACGCAAACACAAAAATGGTCAAGACAAAGATTACACAGGCCACAAAAATGTAGTAGAAAGAGAACACAAGTGTTGTAGAGTCGTTTCACAGTGGAGGCTTGTATTTGTACTAAGTCGGCCCTAAAATAGGTTCGACGTACAAAACGTTAGGAACTTGATATAATAGGTAATGACGCAGAGAAATCTAGTTGTGGTCGCTGATACTTTAGTATCCGACTAACGGTCGTCCGGCATCGACTGACTGAGTGACGGTATTTAGTCACCCCCCCTACGAGGGCGTCATGTGGCACAAGGCCGGTTTAACGTGAGATCTCCGAGCCTGTGGGCTCGGCCAAAAATATGCCCATTGAACCCGTATAAACGGGTTCAGGGCCGCTTTACTTCCCCGAAAGAGAATCCGCCCTTCGGTGTAGCCTCTTTCGGGTTCCTCCCCGCCCGAAGGCAGGGAGTTCAACCAATCAGCCAGTCGACTGACTGACCAACTCCCGAGAGATTCCTACTACTCCTACTTATTATAGGTGGGAGAGTCTATTAACTATAGAATAGGGGTGTTCCGCTATAACAACAAGCAAAGCCAAAAAACTTACAACTTTTCGTCATATTAATCTCACAAAAATAGACACTCAAAAAACAACCCTGCCAGGAAAAACACTTTCCTCTCTCCTTTTATAGGCACACAAATGCATGATGGGATTTTGTTCTTAGTCAATAAAATAGGCCGGTTTGCAGTTTCATCTTACACAGTCTCGATCTGCCGTTTCAGGTGGATTGGGTAGTCTAGTTGAAAACTCTTACTTCGGGGAGAGAGAGGAACCTAGACGAGTCTATATCGAAGGGCAGAATCGCATCTGGGGAGGTAGACAAGGCTGACATCGTGTATGCGGGGTCTACGGGGAATTTTTGCCCGAGCCTACGGGCCCGGATTCGTCCCATATAAAGCAAACGGCCTTGTGCCACATCCTGCCTTGTGGTGGGTGCTAAGGTAAATAACATCAGTTCCGGTCTGCCGTCTCCGGTGGTTCAGGCTGACTCGTCGAACTCTTTGCCCTCGGGCAGAGAAGAACCTCGATGAGGCTTTACCGAAGGGCAGAGTCGCGTCTGGGTTATGTAGACAAGCCTGACACCGTGTATGCGGTGTCTACTGGGATTTTTTGCCCAGGCTATACGGGCTCGGATTCGCCCCACATAAAAAAAACGCCCTTGTGCCACATCCTGCCTTGTAGAGGGGTGCTAAGTTAAATAACCTCAGTTCCGATCTGCCGTCTCAGGTGATTCAGGCTGACTTGTCGAACTCTTTGCTTTCGGGCAGACAAAAACGTAGACGAGGCTTTACCAAAGGACAGAGTCGCGTCTGGGCTATGTAGACAGGCCGGCCACCATGTATGCGGGGTCTACGCGGAATTTTACTCAGGTCATACGGGCCCGGATCGCCCCACATAAAAAACGTCCTTGTGCCACATCCTGTCTTGTAGAGTCGCGTCTGGGTTATGTAGACAGGCCTGACACCGTGTATACGTTGTCTACGGGGAATTTTTGCCTAAGCCTAAAGGGTTGGGAATCTCCCTACATAAAAAAACGATCTGTGCCACGTCCTACCTTGTGAGGAGGCGAGGTAAATAATCTCAGTAGCGATGTGCCTTGTCTTGAAGTCAGAACACTAGGTTCGCTTGTCCGATCTTGCTTTTGTATGTCTACGCCAATTCGTAGTTTGTGAACTTTTTACCATATAACTGTTGTCTTGCATATGTTATTTTCTTGCTTTATATTCTTTTGTTTCTCTTGTTCTTGCTTATTGCAAACTTTGTCAATTCTGTTTGTTTGAAAGTTCTGTTCCTTACTTTGTATTTGGCCATAGCTACTCACTCCACAATTTGCTTTATGCATTAAATGGTCTTAATTGATATTAAGTTATTAACCTCCGCCAATATTATTTCATGTTATTCGTCGCTATTAGTATCTAGGTTTACTTATGGCAATTCTCCAGATTTTCCAGTCATTACGAGAAAAGAAAACTTACAATACTTTTAGTACAACCTACCGCCTACAATCATCTCCGTGATAAAATCACGTTCGTTTCTTGTCGAGACTATCTGCGACCTGAGCTGGCCCCACCATATCAGCATCTCTTTTCATAGAATCGGAAAGGTGTTAGCAACATGGTGAAGACCAGCTATATTTATTTGGATATCATTAGGGCTTGGATAATAACGTTGAAATAAAAACAGCCATTTGACTCATCATAAACTATAGCAATATTCCCCGCATCCCAACTGCCCCAATTAACAACCATTATAATCCAGAGTCATCCTTAGAAGTGTATTTACTTGCCCCCCACCCACTGAGTCAGGTTGTGACACAAGGTCAGTTTTTAACATGAGGACCCGAATGTTTTCACTCGGGCCGCTGGTCCAAGCTGGTCTTAGCTGGTCATAGCTTGTCCAAGCTGGTCAGAGCTGGTCTAAGCTAGTCATAGCCGTGATACCACCAGCCCAGGGACGAGCCCTGTGCCAGGTAAGTATCCTTAGAAGTAGCAGCGGCAGACCCCAGAAAAACATAATCCCGCTGCGTCAACGTCATAAAAATCTAACAATACCCTCTACAGTTTGACCATCTCAGTTCAAAATCGTTTTTGTCAGAGATTTTAACATTTTTTTTTTCCTTCCATTTATCAAGCAAGGCGATAATGCCACTAAAACGCAATTGAAAAAGAATGAGAAGACTTTAGCGAGGAGAAATGACACAAAGAGAACAGTTAACGATTACAGTTAATTCTCCTTGTCGACTCTCTACCTCTGGGCGGAGAGGAACCCAGACGAGTCAATGCCGAAGGGCATACTCTTGTCTGGGGTGGTAGATAGCTACCCGATTTGTAGTTTGTGAACTTTTTACCATATAACTGTTGTCTAGCATATATTGTTTTCCTGTTTCATATTCTTTTGTTTTATCTTGTTCTTGCTTATTGCAAACTTTGTCAATTCTGTTTGTTTGACAGTTCTGTTCCTTATTTTGCAGGTATCATATACAAAAAAAAATTATATAAAAATTGCCCGTAGACTTACGAAGTCTACGGGCAATTTTTGCCGAGCTAACGGGCTCGGAAAACCCCACGTAAAAAAAAAAACGGCCTTGTGCCACATCCCGCCTTGTGGAGAGGTATCGGGTAAGTACAGAAAGGACAATAAAAGAACAGACTTTAGGAAAGATCACGATTGGCGTTGCATTTATAGTTTTGAAGAAGGTAGAAATATTATCGATGTATTGACATTATTAATCTATGAACAATATAAAAGGAAAATTTCTAATTATTGCACCCATAAGCAAAACGATAATGCCTCTCGGATGCAGGGGGGTTACAGATGTTGTATACCTTCCTCCCTTCTGGGGAGGTCTTTTGGTTGACGGCCTTGGGGCGATCATAATAAAGTTATCTTACTCTCTTTCTTTTCTCAGCCGGGTGATCGCTAGTTGGTTGGTTCGGAGGTAAAATGAGAACTTCAATGAAAGGGATTTTTAACTTATCTATGTGTACATTTTAACTAGCAAGTGGGGTCTCTCTATGTTGCGGAGTAATTTCGCAGTGGAATCTTGTATTTGTACTAAATCGGTCCTAAAATAGGTTCGACGTACAAAACGTTGATATAATAGGTATTATGCAGAGTAATCTTGTTGTGGTCGCTGATACTTTCGTATTCGACTAACTGTCGTCCGACATCGACTAGTATTTAGTCACCCCCCCACGAGGGTATCATGTGGCACAAGGCCGGTTTAGCATGGGATCTCCGAGCCCGTGGTCTCGGCCAAAAATATACCCTTTGAACCTGTATAAACGGGTTCAGGGTCGGTTTACCTCCCCGAATGAGACTCCGCCTCTCGGCTCAGCCTCGTTCGGGTTCCACCCCGCCTGAAGGCAGAGAGTTCAACCGTTCAGCCGGTCGTCCGACATCGACTGACCCTCGTTTCTCTTACTACTCCTACTTATATTAGGTGGGAGAATCTATTAACTATAGAATAGGTATGTTTCGCCATAACACTCTACCACCCCCAGTCGGGAGCAAGTTCCCGGAGACGCGAAATAACCACGTCTACTGTGTATGACGTGTAAAAAACTAACTCCCTGAAATCACTTTCTATTTCTCTAACATTCTCACGTTCGGCTCAGCCAATCAAAACTAACATACTTATTTTGTCTATCATCTGACCTTAAAGGTCAGCCTCAGAAGGTCTGAGTCAAAATACACTTCTACTAACAAACAATAGTCTTAAACTATTATTTAACACTCCTTACCCAACCATAAAAAAAGATTCATTTTTGAATTTTATTTCAACTTTGTACTCTATAATTCCGTGTATGCAAGGTGTGTTCCTTACAATTTTTTTTCCATTGGGCATCGGTCACATGACCCTTCCAGCATGCACATATACAGTTCCTGAAAATGAAAGAACATAAACAACATAACTTTGATCATTTTTTTTTCTTACCCTTCGCTAACAATTTTTCCTTCTCAGCAAAAGCAATACGGGACAATCCTTTGTTCATTGTTGTTCACTATTTTCCATGACCCAAGCTCAACTCCTCAGAGGACATTTCGGATACTAATCAGTCCAACAGTGAACATTGACCTCTCCAATATCGACTCCACCCAGGTCAACAGGTACCAACTCTGCAATCTGACATTCGTTAAGAGAACAAAGTTCCTTGCCTCTTCACTTGAGACTACACAAAATGTACATATAAGTCATTGAAAAACAAATACTGGTCCCCAAAATACACAGACTCACCAAAAGACTCACACCACGGCGTCAACCCATTCCATAACTGAGCCATGCCCTTGCCACCTAATTTTTATACGTTAAATATGATATAGACTGAAACTATTATTTAACCCTAGAACACTAACCATGGGTATATAGTACCCAGCGCAAATTTTCTTATTTTTGATTAAATTTTTCAGTACGTAAATAATGTTTTTCAGTTCTTATTAATATACAAAGTTTGAAGTGCCTACATGTAAAATATTTCAAATAAAGATTTATATTTAATATTTTTTTTTGTTGATATTTTCAAAATCGGGTATGATATACCCATAGTTAGTACAGGTGTAACTTTAATTGATGGTTAGTGTTCTAGGGTTAATTACAATTTTCAGTACCTGATTTTCTTACCTAAATATGTTTTTCAGTTCCTATTAATGTTAACTTAAAGTACATAGTTTGAACTCCCTACATGTAAAATATGTCAAATAAAGATTTATATTTAATATTTTTTTTTGATATTTTCAAAATCGGGTATGATATACCCATAGTTAGTACAGGTGTAACTTTAATTGATGGTTAGTGTTCTAGGGTTAATTACAATTTTCAGTACCTGATTTTCTTACCTAAATATGTTTTTCAGTTCCTATTAATGTTAACTTAAAGTACATAGTTTGAAGTCCCTGCATGTAAAATATTTCAAATAAAGATTTATATTTAATATTTTTTTGATATTTTCAAAATCGGGTATGATATACCCATGGTTAGTAATGATGTAACTTTAATTGATAGTGTTTTAAGGTGAACAACAGGCGGTGGAAATAAGATGAGAAAACTTCAATAAGAAGTGAGAAAAGGAACAGGATTCAGAAAGACAGAAGATGGCAATTTACGTCGCCATTAAATTTTTGAAAATTGTAGGTGTCAGAGTAACCAAAAATCGGAAGAGTGCACCACAGTCAAAAAGTGCGATAAAAGTAACTGTTAGAATAGAAGAGACGTTTGCCTCTAGTTAGTTCAACATTAAAACGGTGGTACCTAGTTGCCACTTGATATTTGTGCATTGACATTATAAATCTATGAACAATATACATTTATCTTATTTTCAGTAGATTTATATGGTGAAAACATTATTAAGGGACTGATATTATAAAACAGTTCTAGCCTAGGGTAGGTTACTGAATAGAATGATCAAACGAAGGTTGTTAATAAATGATACTACTAAGGACAAGAACAACATATAAAGATTCGTCAGCTGCGCGTAGAAGAAGTAGTCAACTGCTAGAAGCGAGTCAAGTGAATTTCATAATGAATCTGCAACTCTAGGATATCTACCAAACGCCTCACGCGGTCAGATGTGGCATAAAACCGAATTTAATGTGGAGTATCCGTGCCCGTAGCCTCGGCCAAAATTATATGTAGACCCGTATAGAACGGGGGTCGGTAGATTGTTTCGAGACGATAATCTCCCTTCGACATAGCCTCGTCTGGGCATCCTCTCTGTCGGAGTAAGAGAGTTTGTTTTTTAAATTGGAGACGAATCTCCAACTCTAGGATATCTATCAACCGCCTCACCCGGTCTGATTGTGGCACAATGCCGAATTTAATGTGGGGTATTTGAGCCCGTAGAGAAAAAAAATTCCCCCGTAGACTTTTAGAACAAGAAGGTCACTGTTTCACGAGGAGAGACTCTGCCCTTCGATTCTTGAGTAATAATGATGTGGAAGGATCTGAAGATAACATAGGTCTTCAGGGTTGGGACAAGAATGATCTTGAATGGAAAATCAATACTCGTTAAAAAATTCTTGATTTCCAGTTCAAGATCAAGTGTTCCAAGAAGTAGGACTCAGAATAAACTTTTCTGAAACAGAAACTATCTAGAATTAGAATAAATTAGTGCTGTTACCTATTCTGAATCCACATAAAATTTCAGTATTTGGAATTATTATACACTTCAAATACCTCGGTGAGTGTGGCCCGTTTATAATAGATTTGGTATAGCAGAGAAGGAAATTGAACATAGAATAGTCTATGCTAGCGGTAGTTTTCTTCAATATTGTAAGAAGCTACTAGATAAAAAGATTATCTTGCGTCATGTTCTTAAATAGCCTCATCCGATCGAGTCATTCATATGGATGTGATTAATGGCGCCCATCTCGTTATGAGATATTGCAACTCTAAGTTGTATACAACCGCCTTCGCGCATCAACGATTAAAAGGACTTTGAGCAAATGAAGCATGGGTGTTTTATCGAAAACCGTACTTATTCCAACTTAGTAGAGTTGCACTACATAATCACAAAACTGAATATCAATATCTGTTTATATTTCTCAGATGAGGTATTGTATCTATTTATACTGTTTATATCTTTTCGGTCTTTTGTCTTCATCTTTATTGCTATATTCACGACATTTTGGCTGTTGTACATTCCAGCCTTCTTCAGGATCTGTCTATATTTCTCAGATGAGGTATTGTAACTATTTAGACTATTTACATTTTTCGGACCGTTGTTCTCATCTTTATTGCTATATTCAAGTTATATATATGAATTTATACGCACACTCACTCATTGGCGCACAAACACACACACATACATATATCTGTATTTTTGATAACCCCTATGCATATATGCACGGTGGAGTAATGGATAGCGGCTTGGATTGAGGAATCGCAGTCGAATCCATTACATTCACTTACGTGCTAATACCCTTGGGAAAGGTATGAATCCTATTCCTCTCCCTCCAGATATGGGTAAAATAGCAGGACAGACTGGGTTCTGTAGCCTTGGATGGCAACTGGTCTAGGAGAAGGACAACTCTGAATTCAAAACCTGCGGAGGGTCGTTTTGGGAACCTCGTGGCATTCGGTGCACCAGGTCTCTGTATTCATCCCTTTAAAAAGTGTGGATGGTCCGGCACGAAGCCTTCACCACTATAATCAAATCTCATGTGCCGGTGTCGGGCTGTCGGTTTCCTGGAAACTGATCTGCTTGACCCTTATACGTCGAATATCTACAGGAGAGTCGATTATGATTATATATATAAATGAAAAACAGACCACTTTAAGGTACCATTATAATAATTTATTTCACCAGAGTCCTTTTAAAAGGACGCCGGATCATCAGATAGCACTCCAAAAATGAAATGAAACGAAAAATGAAATTAAAATTGATGGGTGCAAATTTTGTAATTTAACAGAGAGTAAAAAAAGTAGTTAAAGAGACATGGTAGAGTATAGGGGGAGGATTAATTTCATATCTCTCTCAAGTATACTTTGTATTGGGGGAGGAGGAATGACCAGACTTTGACCTATTTTCGACCGTTAACTTAACGGAAGTGATATATTAAAATGGGAGGGAAGGAGAAAAGAAAAGGAAAAAGGAAAAAGAAAAAGAAGAGGAGAGGGAAGTAAAGAGAAGATACATTTTAATTGGGTTTTAGCAATTTATGTAAAAATAGATTTTAATGCTTGATAGTAATTTAGATGTCTAAAAAAACGGGAAGAAATTAATATGATGCTTGCTATCAATTTAAATATTTAATTTTTTTAACAAATAGTTTAGGGATTTAATATAAGTTAAATACTATATGTATTAACACATTTATAGAGAACATATTAAAAAAAATTAAATTATAACAGTTTGTTTACTCGACCAATCGTACTTTTTTAATATTGTAAAAAATATTTACGATATCATCTTTATTAGTTTGAATCTAATTTATGAATGCACTTTTTAATTATTTTTATATGGGTAATCTTTCTTACTTAAAGTCTTAATATATATATATATATATATATATATATATATATATATATATATTTTTTTACAATTGGAATTAAGATGCCTTTAGTAAATGAACATTTTCATCTACGAATTTTAAAATTAAAATTTTATCGTAATTTCAGTTGTAAAGAAAATTTGCTCTGATTAATCAAAATGAACATAGAACGCTCTTTTGTGAGTCAGTTTTAACATATTTCAAATTCTATGTCGTGTTAATGGGACTCGCCTGGAATATATCAACGGATTACTACACACACACACACACACACACACACACACACACAATTATTTTTTTTCCATGGTGGCCAAAACTATTCAAGTAATCTAAATGAAATGATATTAAAAACGAAAGCATATTAATATACAACCCAGTGTGTCTGAAGATTTTAATTTTTTAATATTTTTTTATTGTTCAACACACACACACATATATATATATATATACATACATATATATATATATATATATATATATATATATATATATATATATATATATATATATATATATATTGTATCAAAAATACTTTAGTAAACTTTCCTTTTTGAGTTAGTAAGTTTAAAGTTTATGGTAGACATTGATAAATGTATATGTTAAATATACAATCCAAGGTACAAACAATACTTTTACAAAATCTGTGGGTGGGTTCCTGACACCAAAACAAGATAAAATATCCATATAATGATATCTCCAAAAGGCTATCGTTGTACCAACTCATGGCAAATGTTCAAAATGTCCTCGGCTTGCTTCTACACACGCATGCACTCGTTGGATCATTGACTTGCGGACCCTTTCAAATAATCCCACACGGTGTCGAATGTTTTCGGAGGCCCCATCACACTTTAATGAATCGTCACTGCATTATTAATGTCTTCTGCATAAACCAATTATTTCAGCTGGCTCCACAGATAAAAATACAAAGAATCGACATCGGCTTACGTGCAAGCCACGGAACCAGACCTCCCTACCTAGCCATCTTTCATGGGAGATGTCAGCGAGTGCCTAGCGAACAATGCGACTAAAATATGCCGGAGCCCCTTCACGCATGATCCATATGCGTCTTCGTATTAGCAGTGCTTACATGCTTTAGCAGGTCTGGAAGTGTGTTCGAAATAAAGTCTGTGTAGACAGCTCCTGTAAGACGTGCTGGGAGAACATATGAACCTACTAGACAGTCACATAGACGACTGAAGAGACAAACATAGATCGACAGTTTGTGCAATAAACCATCATCAAAAGTTCTCCCGTGGTGGGTGATCGGAGAGCAAACGATCCTGCACACGTCGCAAATGATAAGGATACAGAAGCTCTATACGGTACTATGAGATATACGATAAGCAAGGGCCACTTGACGTGTGCTTATAACTGGATCGTCTCCGATAGCCTGTTCTTTACGGTGAGGGTTCAACGTTAACCCTGGGACCTGGGAAACCGTTGCTTCAAATTGGCCTTCCTGGTGTAGGATCATCCGAGGCAGGGACTGAGACTTTTGAATCCAACCGTAAACATGAAGAGGATCTGCGACGTACTTTCAAGAGGGCCCGACTTGCCCACCCGCGCGTCCACTACACCCACACTTCTCAGTTACTCCTGCTAACGACTACAGGATTAGTCTGGGCCTTCACAGCCATCTCCTTCAGCGCTACCAGAGGGGAGAAAAGGAATAAGGATAGAGGATGGCGATCCCAATAATCAGATGCGAGGGGGTGCCGACGACGCATACTTAACTACATTGACATTAATAACTTTTCTCCTGAATATGACGTAACTGAAACAGGGTGGGTTTAATATGCGCGCGCGTTTCATATACTAGAAAATTAATTACAGTAGAATCCCTCATATCCGGAATCCCTCATATCCGGAATCCCTCATATCCGGAATCACGCATATCCGGAATCCCGCATATCCGGGCGTGATTTTGATGCGTATATTAGACTTATTTAGACGACATGTAACTGATTTGAAATTTCTGTTTTTCAGGAAATTTACTTTGGATAATTGCTTATGCTTATTTCACCCTAATGTCTTTTATTGGTGCAAAGGATGATGGGAATAAGAGGAAAGGATGACAACGAGACACATCTGCAACAAGATAGCGACGAAATGCATGATTTTGATGAAACTTGGACTGAAATTGAAAAAGCTATTGAAAAGGTTGTTAGTTTTATGGAAAGGAAGCCAGCATTCAGCTATGACGATTGCAATAACGCACGCAGAGTTAAAAAGTGTGTTTCGTTTAAAAAATTCAAGAGCAAAAACAAAACGAAATGCGGAAAAAGTTGAGAATGATATTAGAAGAGAAAGAATCATCATGCAACAGCGATTAAAAAAATCCTCGTTACATTATTTGTTTTGCATACGTGGCATACTTAATTTAATGAATATTCATTAACATTACATAATTTATTTCTTTTTCCTTAAAATCAATTCCGTTATATTTCAATCACCATTAGGTTATTTTGTTTACTATAAAACATTGAAAATAAATATTAAACCTGATTTTAGTTTTTTTATTTTAATCTAAATATAACCCCTTATGTCCAGAATTTGTAACCAATTCCTCATATCCGGAAGGCGTTCTTAGTCCGGTTGCCAGGGATTCTACTGTATTTAGTATTTAATCAGAACTGGTGTATACGAACCATCGTTAAAGATACTGGCAAAATAGTTGCTTACGTGTACCGTTTGGGAAAGTTCCGGATAAATCTCCATCTTGAAGTATCGCTGTTCTGTCTGGGCTACAAATGTCCAATGCTTCCTTTTCAGCTTTTAAAAAGTTCAAAAGCTTTTAAGCATCCTTGTGGGTGATGAATTATTTTGCACCCGTTAACCCCTCTTTTGAAACGAAACACTATTGCTATTTTCATGGCAAATGTTCTGGCCAGCTACATTGTTTAGGTCTCGTAATTCAGATCTTCACATCTCGGAAACACCATTCCACATACAGAGAGTTCACTCGTCAACATCCCCTTTGTATTTTATCAGGAAGGACGTTTAACTTAAAAAAAAAAAAATTCCCCTCCAGAACTGTAAATTTGCTTCCCTGATCACGACAATTTTAAATTCTTCAAATCAATCGTTATCTACCCTACACATTCACTTATACACTTATTTTGTCTTCTCTTTATCCCCTTAACCTTCTACCTTGAGTGTCTCATGCGCCTTGTATTGGACGATCAATAGTATAAATACATAAAATTTTGATTTCATTTTGCGTATAGTACTTTGTCCACAATGTTGGTGTCTATCACTAATTTACTATTCACTGACTACAAATCACTCCCAACTTACCATTGTCTCTATAAACGTCAAGCCGTCATCTGCACTCCGATTGTCGAACGCCTTACGAAATCCTCCAGTCGCTTACCAGTCACCGTCATCCCTAGAACCATTTTCCTCGTGCACCAGACCAGATTAGACTAGACGAGACCCGGAATCAACAAAACGTTACCACCTTTTGCCCGATTCTCCAAGACCAACCCCTACAAAAAGGGCGTAATTCTGATCACATGTCTAGCACTCCGTCCAACCAGAAACATTTATCAAAATTAACATTACGTGCAAGAAACACTGTTTCGTTTGCCGAAGTGAAGGCACTAATCATAAACAAAAGACGGTGAGTTTTTGGAAGCTGTGAAGAGGAGGTGTAAGACAGACCTTCTCAACCGGGATGTTCAGGTAACGTTGTGGGGCGCAGTGGTCGGGCTGGGGAAGATGGGATATTTTTAAATTTTAATACTCGGATGGACAAGAATGTCAAGGCCTTCGAGAAAGCCTAAAGGCGTCAGGATACCCAATATGAATGAAAATTTCAGTTTCAGTACTAATTCAAACCGTTTTTCGAAATCCTCAGTTCTTTAACAAAGAGACAAATATTTAAAAAAATCTGCAAAAAAAAAAAAAGAAGATTTTCTTCTTTTTATGTGCCGTGTCCTTTCGAGACATAGCCGATCATAGCTCTCCATTTCCTCCTGTCACTTGCAGCTCTCAACGTTCCATCTCTCTGCTACCTCCCTCAGACCACGTTCTGTCATCCACTTGCTTAAGCCCGCCAGGTATGTCATGCGTTGCTTTCCCTTGTCTCTCTTTCTCTCTATTCGACCTGTGAGTATCAGATTCTCCAAGCCCTCCTTTCTCATTACGTGTCCCAGAAATTTCATCTGCCTCTTCCTGATGTTAAGTATAAGTCTCCTCCTTGTTTGCATCTTCTCCAAGATCTCATCGTTGCTCACACGCTCGGTCTACGATATCCTCAGCATCCTTCTGTAGAACATCTCCGACGCATCGAGTTTCTTCATCTTTGAGGAGACCGTCCAACATTCGCTGGCGAGAAGGAGGACAGATGTCACGTAACAGCTCAGTAAATCCTTCTGTCTCGCAATACTCTGCCCAGCTTTTGGAATGCGTCCTTGGCCATCCCAATACGTCTACGGGTCTCAGTATTGCACTTACCGTCCTCTGTCAAGACGCTTCCCAGATATTTAAATTTCTGCACCTGCTTGGTTTTAAAATCTTGCAAATCATGCATTCTGTCTTCTTGTAGTTCATGCTTAGTCCCTTCTTCTTGCTCTCCTTCTCTACCTTCTGTAGGAGGTTTTGTAATTTCTTTTCCTTTTCTGCTATCACTTCTGCGGCATCTGCATATCTTATGTTGTTAAGATTTTGGCCGTCAGTGCTGAATCCCGGTAGGAATTCCATTTCTCTCAGAATTGCCTCGCTGTATAAGTTGGACAGGTCCGGCGAGACGATAAATCATTGCCTTACGCTCTTCTCTGTTTTTGTATATTCGCTGAACTTGTTCCTTATATGCAAGCATACTGGTTGCTGCCAGTATAGACTCTTGATTATTCTAATATCTTTCCCGAATATATCATGGTTGCTGAGCAATTCCAACAGATCATTTTGGCGTAGTTTGTCCAAGGCCTTTGCGTAGTCTATGTATCATAATTTAAAATATATTATTTCTTCTATGTGCCGTGTCCCTTCAGGACGTAAGCGATCATGGCTCTCCACAATTTTCTATTCTTTGTATCTCTTAATAAACTCTATATGTCTCTTATCTCTCATAAACTTTGTTCCGTCATCCATTTACTCAAACTTACTAGGAAAGTTAAACGTTGTTTACCTTTGTCCTTATCGCCTTCAATCGGTCTTATGAGCGTCAGATTTCCAAGCCTTCTTTCCTCATTATGTGTCCTAAAAATTTCAACTATCTTTTCCTGATGTAAATTATAAGTATTCTTTTTTGTTTTTATTTTCTCCAAAAATTCATTTCACATGCATAGTTCAGGGTATTCTCAGCATCCTTCTGTAGAACCGCATTTCTGTTTCTTCAAGTCACTTTTTCATCTTTGAGCAGATATTCAAGCATTATGTTACTGATTCATAAAATTGACTACTAGGTTAAGTCCTAGGTAATTTCTGTTTTTAGGAACCGAATCTAATATTTCAAAAATAATGGGCAAAAACGGAAATTATTTATGAATAAAGCGAACAATATTAAGCTAAAATGAATTAACCTTAAAATCTACTTCAAGTCTTTACTATTAACGTCTCTGCCTAAAAATTGAAATTTGATTTCCTATTTATTTATTACTAACAGTAGAGCCCGGCGTTGCCCGGTGATGTAACAGTAAGAGATAGATCAAGTATTGACCATCATAAAGACTGAAAAATAAAATTGACAAAGATTATTGTTTAAGGTTGACGGACACGCATGTCTTAATTAGTTTTTTTTGTTTTGTTTTGTTTTTTTTTTTTTTTTACGAATTGGTCAAACCCAAACTCAAACAAAAACATTGTTTTCAATCGTTATGAGTCTATCGATTGAATAGAATTTTATTATAAACAATTGTCTTGTAAATGGAATTTTTAAAGCATTATCAATGTAAAAATAAAGAAAAAAGTGTGCAAGACAATAAGAAACACTACCTGCCAAAAAAAGTGAAGTTTTGTTGAAATCGGTTGAAAAATGTAGGAAATCCGATCCAATATATAAACGTACACACACACACACACACACACACACACACACACACACACACACACACACACACACACACACACACACACACACACACAATCTGCGTTTTATAATAAGTAAGATTCTTTTTCATTTACTGGAATTGATAAGTTAAACCAACGTCCGGTTCACACTCCTCCCCACTTTTTGAGCAGTAGTAGAGGTTTGTTACTTGTTTCCTGTTTAGAATAAATTCGGTAAACTCGTTCTTTATGCGCAAGCATGCTGTTTGCTACCAGTGTGGGTTCTTGATCATTGTAATATCTTTCCCGAATATATCATGGTTGTTGAGCAGTTCCAACATATCCTTTTGGCGTAGTTTGTCGAAGGTCTTTGCCTAGTCTATGAATCATAATTTAAAATATACTATTTCTTCTATGTGCCGTGTCCCTTCAGGACATAAGCGATCATGGCTCTCCACAATTTTCTATTCTTTTTATCTCTTAATAAACTCTATATTTCTCTTATCTCTCATAAACTTTGTTCCGTCATCCATTTACTCAAACTTACTAGGAAAGTTAAGCGTTGTTTACCTTTGTCCTTATCGCCTTCAATCGGTCTTATGAGCGTCAGATTCCCAAGCCTTCTTTCCTCATTATATGTCCCAGAAATTTCAACTATCTTTTCCCGATGTATTATGCTATTGATTCATAAAATTGACTACTAGTTTAAGTCCTAAGTAATTTCTGTTTTTTAGGAACCGAATCTAATATTTCAAAAATAATGGACAAAAACGGAAATTATTTATGAATAAAGCGAACAATATTAATCTAAATTTAATTAACTTTAAAATCTACTTCAATTCTATACTTCTAATGTCTCTGCCTAAGAATTGAAATTTGATTTACTATTTATTATTCTTTTTCATTAACTGGAATTGACAGGTTAAACCAACGTCCGGTTCACACTCCTCCCCAGTTATTTGAGCAGAAATAGTGGTTTGTCACTTGTTTCCTGTTTAGAATTGGGCCTCAAGTTCCTTGTAAAAACAGTTTCATTCTCTTTCACCCCCAGTAGACAGGAAGCGAGAACGTAACACCCCCCACTCAATACCGCTGATTGAACGCCGGGACAACTTACAAGTGAGACACCTCAGGACCGAGACAACTCGGCATCAGACCCAAACCGAATAAAAGTAATTTATTAAGAATTAAAACCTTAATTCTTAAATAGTTTTAATTATTTTTGATAAAGTAAATTGGGAAGAAATATTCACTTATTAATGTTTTAAAAATATTCACTAAATTAATGATTTGAACTTAATTTACAACTCAAGTATTTGCCCCACAAGGCCAACCCACGATTTTGAAATCCAGAGTTGTCCTTTTCTACTGCTTACCAACGATGGACCGATTTCAGTCTTCTCAGCTCTTTAACAGCTAGAATTTAGAAAATAGGGTTTCATATTTTTCCTAAGCGTATTTGTGTGAAAATGAGTGCAATGAACTCGACCGGAATTTGAACACGGCGATTCCGAGCCTCTAAACATCACACCACCATATATCGCTACTGTTTTCCAGCCCTAATCATTATCCAGAATAATAATTGTATTCTATTTAAGAACACTCGGAATTTGTGAGCCGTTATATGAAAAGAAGAATTATATATACCTATCCATTACCCCACTTATTGCAATTTAAATCTAAAGGCTCGTAAAATTATTTTAAAATAGAAGAGTAGGCTATTCTAGCAAAACCAACGAATCACGATATAATATTCTGTCTACGAACTCAAGCTTAACTACATTTGAAAAGATTTTTTTTCTTTTTGTTATGAGATCCGAATTTCTATAATCAGCTGCCGACATATTATTTATTATCTCTTATCTATGAATTTTTTTTCAAATTCAGTAAATATGCGCCTCTTCCGCTTCTTTTAAAATTTATTTAAGAGCATTGAGAATTTGTAGTCGTCAATATTTATAGGAGGAGTAGAAATACAATTAAAATACTTTCAAGCCGAAACGTTGTGATAACAACAACAAAGACGAACGTATAAGCCATACTGAATCTTCCCCACAACGGTCTATGAACAGCAGCAATCAGCATTTCTGGTATAGTCATACTTGTCCATAATTTGACATTGTCTAACCTATTTTGCGTTGGCGTCCTACCCTACGTCCAATTTCAATATTGCCTTGCAATATGGTCTTGCACAGGTTGTAGTGTGTTCTAACGTGGCCAAACCACGCCATTTTTCTCCGTTTGACAGTGGCGAGAAGAAAATGTTCCTGGTGGACAAGAAAACTTTCAACCCTTTTCCGCACAAACTCATTAGTTTTATATTCCCAATAGAAGATGCCAATGAGACTTCTCATGCATTTGTTCCCAAATGCTTGGATCCTTCTCTCTGCATCTGCCAACATTGTCCACATTTCACAATTATATAGGAGAATGGAGAATATCAGTGATTTGTAAGGTCTGTACTTTGTTTGGAAGCTGATTTTCCTCCTTCATATTCTTGCCAATTTGGCCACAGTGCCGTAGCTGCGGCAATATGTGTGCAGATTCCAAAGCTGCAGGTACCATATTTAGACAAGATTCTTTAAAATTGGAAACGTTCTCCAGCGAATTCCAATTCACGGTAATGTTGACACAGGGGTGCTATTCACCATTAATTTAGATTTCTCGGAGCTGACCTCTATTCCATATGCTCCTGCTCTTTCAACAAGTTTGTTGGTCAAGTCCTGGAGCTCACTGCTACTCACTACTATGAGGTCAATGTCGTCTGCCAAACGTAGGTTACAAACGGTTCTACCACCAACAGAGATTGAAGGATCATTGTCTTTCAGGGTTTCTTTCATAATTCTTTCTAGAAATAGGTTGAACAATGTGGATGAAAGTACGCATCCTTGTCTCAAGCTGACAGTTGTCCGGAAGAACTCTCCCATTTGTTTTCCCAGACAAACTGCGCTGGTGATA
>CAHIKZ030000029.1:352500-375000 GCA_903632075.3 Acanthosepion pharaonis
ACTTCTCCCCCCATTCTCCTCTTCCTTCACACGCGATCTTCTCCTCTATTTTGTATCTTTTCTAGCCTTCCATCTTTCCTCACTCCCTTCCTTCCTCCCTCCCTTCCTCCCTCTCTCCCTTCCTTCCTTCCTTCCTTCCTTCCTTCCTTCCTTCCTTCCTTCCTTGCTTCCTGCCTGCCTGCCTGCTTTCCTTCCAGCCTCCTTCCTTCCTTCCTTCCTTCCTGCCTGCCTGCCTGCTTTCCTTGCTGCCTCCTTCCTTCCTTCCTTCCTTCCTCCCTCCCTTCCTTCCTTCCTGCCTGCCTGCCTGCTTTCCTTCCAGCCTCCTTCCTTCCTTCCTGCCTGCCTGTCTGCCTGCTTTCCTTCCTGCATCCTTCCTTCCTTCCTTCCTTCCTTCCTTCCTTCCTTCCTTCCTTCCTTCCTTCCTTCCTTCCTTCCTTCCTTCCTTCCTTCTTCCCTTCCTTCCTTGCCTGCCTGCCCCTTTCCTTCCCTGCCTCCTTCCTTCCTTCCTTCCTTCCTTCCTTCCTTCCTTCCTTCCTTCCTTCCTCCCTCCCTTCCTTCCTTCCTGCCTTCCTGCTTTCCTTCCAGCCTCCTTCCTTCCATCCTTCCTTCCTTCCTTCCTGCCTGCCTGCCTGCTTTCCTTCCAGCCTCCTTCCTTCCTTCTTTCCTTCCTTCCTTCCTCCCTTCCTTCCTTCCTTCCTTCCTTCCTTCCTTCCTTCCTGCCTGCCTGTCTGCCTGCTTTCCTTCCTGCCTCCTCCCTTCCTTCCTTCCTTCCTTCCTTCCTTCCTTCCTTCCTCCTTTCCTTCCTTCCTTCCTTCCTTCCTTCCTTCCTTTCTGCCTGCTTTCCTTCCTGCCTCCTTCCTTCCTTCCTTCCTTCCTTCCTTCCTTCTTTCATGCCTGCTTTCCTTCCTGCCTCCTTTCCTTCCTTCCTACCTGCTTTCCTTCCTTCCTTCCTTCCTTCCTTCCTTCCTTCCTTCCTTCCTGCCTCCTTCCTTCCTTCCTGCCTGCCTGCCTGCTTTCCTTCCTGCCTCCTTCCTTCCTTCCTTCCTTCCTTCAATTGTTTTCTTTCCTTCCATTATCTATTCACCCCGTCCTTTTCTTCTCTTTCGTCACACGTATAATTCTCGATTTCAAATCCATTCCTTTCCCTTTAACCTTCCTTCCTTCTTTACTCTCTTCCTTTCGTCTTTCCTTCCTTCTTTCCTTCTTTCCTTCTTTCCTTCCTTCCTTCCATGACCTATTCCTCCTTTCCTTTTCCCCTCTATCTTCACATTCATTCTTCTTCTCTATTTCAAATTCACCTTGCCTTCCTTCCATCCCTCCTTCTGCTGCTTTTCCTTTATTTCTATAATCTCTCCCACCCTTCATTTTCCCCTCTTCTTTCATCCTTAACACCCACAATTCTTCTCTATGTCAAATCTTTCCTTAATTCCTCTGTTTTTTCTCCTTCCTTTCTAATCTCTGTCCCTATCTCCTTTTCTCTTCTTCCTTCCCACGCATTCTTCCTCTCTATTTCAAATCTTTTTCATTCATTCCTCCCTTCTCCTGTTTTTCCTTCCTTCCGTTATCTATTCCCCACTTCCGTTTCTCCTCTTCCTTCACGCATTCTTCCTCTCTATTTCAAATCTTTTCATTCATCCCTCCCTTCTCCTGTTTTTCCTTCCTTCCGTTATCTATTCCCCACTTCCGTTTCTCCTCTTCCTTCACACGCATTCTTCCTCTCTATTTCAAATCTTTTTCATTCATTCCTCCCTTCTCCTGTTTTTCCTTCCTTCCGTTATCTATTCCCCACTTCCGTTTCTCCTCTTCCTTCACACGCATTCTTCCTCTCTATTTCAAATCTTTTTCATTCATCCCTCCCTTCTCCTGTTTTTCCTTCCTTCCGTTATCTATTCCCCACTTCGTTTCTCCTCTTCCTTCACACGCATTCTTCTCTCTATTTCAAATCTTTTTTCATTCATCCCTCCCTTCTCCTGTTTTTCCTTCCTTCCGTTATCTATTCCCCACTTCCGTTTCTCCTCTTCCTTCACACGCATTCTTCCTCTCTACTTCGGATCCTTCCTTTCTTCTTTTTCTTCTTCTCTTTCGCATTTCATTTCAACCTTACATTCTAGTTTATCTCATTTTTCTCACATTCCTTTATTCTCCCACCATCTTTATTTGCCTTCTTTCTTTTTGTTTCTATCTTTAGTTCATTTTTATTTCTTTAGTTTACCCTTCTCTTCCCTCCCCTTCTGCTATACCATTCTCTCTCTCTCTCTCTCGCTCTTTGCTTCTTTTCGCCCTCTTCATACCAAATTTCTTTTCTTTCTTTCTTTCGTTCCATCTTTCCATCCTTCCTTTCTTCCTCGTTCTTTTCCTTTCTTCCTCTTCGTTGTTTTACCCCTCTTTCTTCCTCCCGCCTCTTCTCTGTTTTCATCTTCTTTCTTCCATTTACTTTCCTCTCCATTCCTCTTCCTTACATTCGTTTATCACTCACACTCTTTCCTTCTCCCATCCATTGCCCTACTTCGTTTCTTTGTGTTCCTTCCTTCGTTGGTTCCTTCCCTCCTCCCTGCCTGCTTTCCTTCCTGCCTCCTTTCCTTCCTTCCTACCTGATTTCCTTCCTTCCTTTCTTCCTTCCTTCCTTCCTTCCTGCCTCGTTTCCTTCCTTCCTTCATGCCTGCTTTCCTTCCTATCTCCTTTCCTTCTTTCCTTCCAGCCTGCCTGCCTGCTTTCCTTCCTGCCTCCTTCCTTCCTTCCTTCCTTCCTTCCTTCCTTCCTTCCTTCCTTGCTTCCTTCCTCCCTCCCTCCCTTCCTTCGCTCATTCCTGCCTGCTTTCCTTCCTTGCCTTCTTCCTTCCTTCCTTCCTTCCTTCCTTCCTTCCTTCCTTCCTTCCTTCCTGCCTCGTTTCCTTCCTTCCTTCCTTCATGCCTGCTTTCCTTCCCTACCCTCCTTTCCTTCCTTCCTTCCTTCCTTCCTTCCTTCCTTCCTTCCTTCCTTCCTCCCTCCCTTCCTTTGCCTGCTTTCCTTCCTGCCTTCTTCCTTCCTTCCTTCCTTCCTTCCTTCCTTCCTTCCTTCCTTCCTTCCTACCTGCTTTCCTTCCTGCCTCGTTTCCTTCCTTCCTTCATGCCTGCTTTCCTTCCTACCTCCTTTCCTTCCTTCCTTACTTCCTTCCTTCCTCCCTTCCTTTCATGCCTGCTTTCCTTCCTACCTCCTTTCCTTCCTTCCTTCCTTCCTTGCTTCCTTCCTTCCTTCCTTCCTTCCTGTCTGCCTGCTTTCCTTCCTGCCTCCTTCCTTACTTGCTTCCTTCCTTTTCTCCCTTCCTTCCTTGCTTCCTTCCTCCCTCCCTTCCTTCGTTCATTCCTGCCTGCTTTCCTTCCTGCCTCCGTTCCTTCCTTGCTTCCTTCCTTCCTTCTTTCCCTCCTTCCTTCCGTTTTCGTTTCCTGTTTACTTCTCACTTACTTCATCTATCCTCTCTCTATTCATTTCTTCTTCCTCTTTTCCTTCTTTTCTTCCTCCCTTCTTTCTTTTCTTCCTCTTTGAATCTTTCCCCTCCTCGCTCTGTCTCTATCAACATCTATCTATTTTGCCTATTACTTCTCTCCGTCTTCCTTCTCAATTGCTTATCAATGTGATTGGACAACAGAAGTAGCCGAGAACCTCCCCTTACCAATCATTATCCATTCAGCCCGTCTTCCCTCCTCATCCCCGCTGCACTTGTCGAACCACACCTTCTTTTCAGACGCGAGATTTTGCCTTGGACTGACATTTACGCCCAGTGTGCAGTGAGCGGAAACGTTTTCCAACGCAGTCGAATTCCTATTCCATGCCTCACTTCATCCCTATTGCCTGTCGATGTCCACTGGGCCATAGCAAGGCGAAAAGATGGTGGAGATTTTCCCTTTTACCCAACACTCCGACAACTTCGAACAATGAGCGCGGACGTAGCAAAATGGTTTTGATAATGACAAGTGTGAATATGGTAATATGTTGTCGTAGAAGCGGGTTTCGAGGAGCGAGGTGGCACGGAGAACGAATCCGGCGGAGTGAGTTCAATTCCATTGTCGTACATCAGAGGACAACCCCCCCAAAAAAAACCTCTTCTTTTGCCATAATAACACGACCCTTATAGTCCCTTAGGTTCGTACTCACATCGCGTATGCTGCAATCATATTTGCAATATATAGCGTAACTGAGCTTGACGGAGCCCGTCCCTCTTTAAGCTGATTTTGAAAAACACAAAATTCATAATCCGACGCCACAGCACTATATCAACAAAATTTAAAAACAGAGTAGTCAGCACTAACACTAAGATATTGACCAACATCTTCAAGACAATTAGAGATATAATTAATAAATAAAAATAGATCCCACATCAGATACCGTCATTTCTGATAGAAAAAAAACATAAATGTAGGAAACGCTACATAGGTGAAACATCTAGAAATATAAAAGCCTGCATCTACGAACATAAGAATGGCCTACGTTGGGACAACATTTCAAACTCGCTCGTAACACAGAGAAAGAAAGGAAACCATACATTCGATTTTATAAATGCCATGATTTTATAAATACCTAATCAGAAGAAAAAAAAACATAATTTATTACGTATGAAATACATAGAGGGACTCATGATAAATATTTAGACATTCATAAATATACGTCAAACACAATGGATTATATCACCAACTTTATAAAAATTCATACTTAAAAAATCTAAAATAGGTCGATCTACAACTACAACCGGTGTAACTTATTATTCCATTATTATTATTATTATTATTTCACCCTCACACAAAACAACCCCTATTCGTACAACCATAAAACGTAGACGAAAATTCTTACTAAATGACCATTCGTGCACACAAGCAAACACACAATCAAGCAAATCCCGCATAGATCAATTGTAGTTGTAATAGGCATTGGCAAATAAATTAAACGCAAGAACTCTGTTTAACAAGGCATATACACGTGAGGTTTATTTAACCAATGAAAAAAATACCCACCACGCAAAAAAAACCCCAAAAAACCAAAAAAAAAACACAAAAAAACGCCGAAGTAAAAATAATAACAGAATGTTTTTTTTCCTCTCAATATTTCATATCTTGATGGGGCGTATACTAAAAGGGAAACGCGTTAAATTATTAACGTTACCTATTTGCTCCTTAGCCTATATATATATATATATATATATATATATATATATATATATACTGCGTGCCAAATTATTATCGAGATAACTTTTTTTCTAATATTTCAAATACCGTCCAATCAATTTACACAAAATTTTCACACAATATTGGCAACACTAAGCTGCGCAATCACTGAAATTCTCGTACTGATCTGCGCAATATAAACAAATTGGCGCCATATTTGTTATCAGCACGGTGATTTGAGCGTGCCAAATTATTAGAAATGTATAAGAATTTAGTGAAAAGATGGGCCGTAAAAGCAGTTTAAGTGATGCTGAAAAGAAAACTATTACCTCAGAACTCTCAAAAGATAAATTTACCCTAGAAATTTTTAAAATGATAGGGAAGTGTCAACCTGCATCGAAGTCTCCTTTGACGAGAAATATATATATATATGTTTCTGTGTGTGTGTGTGTGTGTGTGTGTAAAATGCCATGTACATACAGGCCTGTTTCGCTGTATCACAGTTCATCAGTGCGGCTAGACATCCGATTGTTTCAAGTCGGGATCGACACCCAACGGATTTCGCATCAGTCGGAGTTTCTACCCACAAGATATCAGCGGTCGACAGAGGGAAAGGGAAATTCTAGCGTATTATATTTACGAATGTGAACAAACGCCAGGCAGCCATAGTGCTCGATTCATTTTATGAAGAGCTTTGCGTTAGCGGAGACGCGGCTGTTGTGTGGAATTAACCTCTCTTTCAGCAGTGCTCAACAGAAATTATCATAATATATATATATATATATATATATATATATATATATATATATATATATATATATATGTGTGTGTGTGTGTGTGTGTGTGTATATACATATATATATATATATATATATATATATATATATATGTCTAAAAGAAAGAACAGTCAGATTTATATTCCAGAGTGCTCCATACACAGTAGAGTATAATATTAGAATTATTATTTAAAAATATTTATTCATCGCGAAAAAGAAATTACCATATTTCGAAAACAAAACCTTAAAATTTAATTTTTTTCCATTTTCAAGAGATGCCACACACAAACACACACACACAAACACACACACACACACACATATATATATATATATATATATATATATATATCATTGAATACGGCCAACAAGGAAGATTGAATTAAGTTTTTCCAGCATTTTAACATTTCTTTCGTTTTGTAGGTTTGCAGTAATATAAAAATTGTCCATAATTTTTATTGTCTCAAGCACTTTCGGCCATTTCTATAGCCATTTTCATTAAGGATAATATTTATATTTCTTGACTCCAACAAAACGGAAAATATTAGGATGCTGGAAAACATTAGAACAAAATTAATTCAGTCATCCTTGTCGATCCTATTCACTGAAAGATGTTTGAAAGAAAGGTTGCTACTAATATACGCATTATATATATATGTGTGTGTGTGTGTGTATTCTCAGTAAACTTTCTTTCAAACATCTTTCAATGAATACGACAAGGAAGTTTGAATTAATTTTGTTTTAAAGTTTTCCAGCATCCAAATATTTTCCGTTATATATATATATATATATATATATATATATATATATATATTTTTAATTTTTAATTTTTAATTTTCTTATTGTTCAAAATATATATATATATATATATATATATATATATATATATATATATATATATATAGTGGATAAAGGCGTTGGTTAGATCCAGTGACAGGACCCAAAGAGTGTGAGTTCAATACGCGGTTTAGGTAGTGGAGAACTTTCAGACGGAAATTAACAGGAGATAATTGACATCTATTAGACATGGCACATGGAATTAGAACAGTCTAGCCCAGTGAGTGAAATAAAGGGTTCAGTTCAACATTCCAAGCACCTGAAGAAGTCCGGAACTTACAACGGACTAAAAGTTGTGATAAATATGGCAATAAAGATGAGGACAATATTTCGAATAATGTAAATCTCTATCTATAAAAGTCAGGATGTGTGTGTGTGTGTAACGAATGCACGGCCGCAATTTTCGACGGATTTGCATCCAAATTTACATGCACATTCACTAAGTTTGTGGGAAGGTCAAGACCGACTTTGCATTTCCTAACTCCCATCGATAGTGGAAATAATAGATTTTTTCATGCAGTTGCGGCCATTTTCTATTGGCTAGAATGAGTGCCTGGCTGCCACGAATAGGCAGGAAGATTCTATTGGCCAGAGTGAGAGCCAACAGCTGACTGACAAGAATGTTAACTAGCATGCTAGTATGCAAAAAAATAATCGATAGCTGCCTTCGTGGGAAGAATTTAAATCTGCATGGCACTTTATTCCAATTGGCTCATTCGCTTGCTTAAACCCAACGTTGATTCTGATTCGGCAGAACTGGGTTCGGTGTGAAAAAGTATTTGTTGTTAACATTCTTTTTTCATTTGGTTTTTCCAGTTACGAGTCCTTTTTTAAAGCTGCCCGTTTTGTGTTCATTTTGTTTAGTTTTTTTTTTCGTAACAAATTTAATGTTTAGTATAGAGCTTAGAAAAAAATCGCACTGTGAGATAGGCAAGAAGTAAGGTATGTAACAACATCAGCACGGAAAAGGGCACTCCTTTAAAGGCATGGAAGGGCAAAAATATTTCAAGTCAAGTGATAGCGATTGCTGAATGAGTCGTACGATTTTTTAATCAAGCACAGTCAACGCCGGGTCATGCTGCTAGTAGTGTGTATAATATCTCATCTCAGAATCATACACAGATCCTACAGTTGTGTAGAGTCAGAATATCCGATTATTAAAGTAATAATGTTGTGGAGAGCTATTTCCTAAAGGTAACAGATTTCAATAGAGTAAAATATAACAAGATTCCTACTCTCTATCAATATTGATGTCTATACCTTCAATGTAAATCATAATGAATGAAGAGAGTTCTATTTTTATTACGCTGACATGATAAAACTGAACTACTTCATTGACCATTGCATTGATCAAATCAGCCTGGAAATGAAAAATAACATTTATGGATTATGCAACATGCTTCAAATCATGAGAGGCCAATAACATTAGATTTGTTCAACCGTGTCTCTCCTTTGAATCAAAATTTCATCGACTTGTCCGCGTACTAACTTAATTATATTTACAGACAGTAGGTAGCAGGAAGAAACTCCTGTGAAGTCTGGTTATGGACCATCTGTCTAATAGGCCACAGATTGGTACCTGCTATATAGGAAATGCCTTTACCATAATCCGCCACGTCCTATTTCTTGGCCTGACAATATAAGCAACAACATGGAAGACGGTTGTCTTCCATATTAACACTATTTCATCAGTTCGACCTAGTACAGTAAAGTATATGTATACATCGTTATTTAAATATCTTCAATGGAGCCTCTCAGACGGAGAGACATTTTAAACGTACAATATTTAAAATTATCATATTTATGCAGCAATTTAGATACATTTTAGAAAATGGAACCGACTGAGAAAACGTGTTAGTCTCGTGAGATCGAGATTTTCATCATATGGATACCATGTATATATATATATATATATATATATATATATATATATATATATATATATATATATATATATATGAACTTCATTTCAATACTTTATTTGCCTCCGACTCTTAGCAGTAAAAAAAAAAGACTTGAAAATGTAATCGTACGTGAGAGAGGGCGAAGATCATCTTGAATAAGTTAGAAAATCATCCCGGAATAATATACATGTATGAACTCTATTTCAATCCTTCATGAGTTTCTGTTGCTTAGCTACAATTAATCAAAGATGAACATGTCATTTTCGTTCATAATCAATTTCATCATGATTTTTCTGTTAATCTTGGAGACTAATTATACATTTTTTTATCTTTTTAATGCTCAAAATAGAGCCCAATAGTTATAACAATGTTGTAGAATTCCAGTAAGATATCTTTAATCATTTCTAAGATACAAGGGTTCAAATGTTAATGTAACAATTTGAGAATTTTGCTATTACACGATTTCGACAATTTTGCAGTTACACCCGGTATATATACATACATGCACACACACACACACACACACACACACACACACACACACACACATATATATATATATATATATATATATATATATATATATATATATATTTGGTTGGATAGATGTGAGTTTGTGACCCTGGGTTTCACGCTTTAGCGATCGTCAGACAAACTGATTAATTTTTTTTAAATTTTGGGTTTATGTAGATTGCGTGTATTGGTGTTATTGTGGAAATGGTGGGGAAAACTTCGTCGTTTTGTCATCGTACTAACGCAAACATCGATGTATGCAGACACATATACATATTTGGTCGTCCGTCGGGACTCATACATATATAAACATATGTGGGCAGTTTCGGATATGACATATGTATAATGTTTTTGTAAATTAAAAATTAAAAATTATAGCAAACTTCAACTATCATAATTTTACACAGAATACCTATTATCAGGATTTATACCAAAATAAATTAATACATATAACAAAATAAAATAAAACACCAACAACCACTTTTTAGTTCAAGCTACCACCACTATAACTACATTTATGGTTTTATCATTCTCCTACCACCGTTACTAATCACTTCTACCAATTTACAATAACTATTAGCTAATTATATTACCATTGTCTCCAATCCCTTGCAACATTACTATCACATCATATCATATAGACCCGCTATAATTATTAAATTAAACTACCCTCTCACCCAGCATATTAAATATTAAACATCACCATATAAAATAACCAATAAGGATTACAAATTTCTACCTGTTACATATACACAGTCACCAAAAACAAACAAATAACCAGCTTTAAGTATAACAGTATAGAAAAAACAAGAACCTGGTGATATACTTTGTGCTAATGTCGAAAGTACTTGGAATAAAATAAATATGCATCAACATGGTAATTTTATTTCTCCCTTTAATAAGGATACTAAGAAACTTGTCCGTAATTACCTGTGGATCTTATTAAAAATAAGTAGACAAAACTTGTCTGATTATTTAAGACGCAAAATACAAATTAATCAAACAATCTGTACTTTAGTATGTCACGAGGGTGTTACATTCGCCAAACCCTCTTTACTTTCTATGCATTCCAAAGATCTGAGCTGACTGATTTTGATTGTATTGATTGATTTCCTAAACGTATTCACTTTGTTGATATTTTGTGCTTGTTTATCCAGCATCCTTCTGTCGAACCAAATTTCTGTGAGTTGCAGCCTCTCTAATATTTGAAATGAGATTTTCCAGTATGCACTCTCATAGATATTATAAACCAGCTAAGCAAACACTTCTCTGTTTCTAAAGACATTTTCCTGAGTTTCTTGAAACTAATGCCTAAAAACTTATGTCATTTAGCCTTCTCCATAGTGCACCTTTGCTTCACGCTGGAAGATTTGAGAATATTCTAGAGGGTTCTCTAATTCAAAAGTTTAAACGACTGACATTATCTTTCTGCCCTTACTCCTGTGTACAAAACAAATTAATAAAAAATAATGATAGAGTTGCCTTCATAAAGTTCCTCGAAGAGCTTCATAGCCATGCTAAGTTCTATTTGTTTAACAGTGAAGATTTTCGGGGCCGAACGTTTGAAACAAGCCGTATTAGACATTGAATTCTCCTGCAAATGGGGATGCACGTTCGAATAATGCAGCAGGGTGCATTTTCTTTCATAAGTTTCCTCCGAGAATGCAGGCCGGTAGGCGAAATAAATATTGTTTTAAATATAACGGAGAGTCTATTCAAATACGAGCATCCACCAAAAATAATGTTTGAAGTAATAAAATGTTGGCTTTAAAAAAATCCATTAATTCTTTTATATATATACATATATATATATATATATATATATATATATATATATATATATATATATATATATGCATGCATACAGGGTGCGATGTGTAAATTATTTAGCACTTTCTATTTTCCATGTAAGTAGCGACAGAACAGTGAGAGACTCGCCATATCGTGCCTGCTGAAGGCTGGAAAATAATTCTTCTCCAACAAAGATCTGGAGACGCTTCTGGACTCTATCTAGACTGGAAAGTGAGTACTGGGCATAAACTCCTACATTTAATCCCGTTAGTAACCTGAATGTGTGGTTCTCATGGCATAGCCACAGATTTGCTGAAATTTTCGTTACTGTCTCTTTTTGTAATAAAAAAAAAAAAATATTCCTGTCTATATATATATATATATATATATATATATATATATATATATATATATATATATATATATTCTGCTTATTACCCATAGCTGGAGAAGAAGATGATTCACACCTTTCCCAAGGGTATGTGTACCTAAATGAATGTAATGGATTCGACTGGAATGTCGGTTTCCGGGGAACTGATCTGCTTGACCCTCATACGTCGAATTCGACGGGGAGAGTATATATATATATATATATATATATATATATATATATATATATATACACACAATATTTTTCTCTTTATATATCTAATTGTAATATACGGAAAATTATGATCAAAACAAGGAAACAATATTTGTAATTTATTCAATCAGGCATGCTTAAAACAGAATTTACTGCTTAAATAGACGCACACACACACGCCCCACATATATATATATATATATATATATATATATATATATATATATATATATATATACCCACATATATATATATATATATATAACAAAAACAATCCAGAACTATTTACAGAAATTACAGAAAATTCTAGACCTACTTAACCAGAATGAAAAACTGAAAAATATACTAAAAACAACCAAAATAATTAAAAGCAAACGCCAATCTAAAAACCTAGAACACATAGTACCCTCATCCAAATTTAACCAACACACAATACAGGGAGTCACAAAATGCAACAAAAAGATGTGGGTTTGTGACATCATTATAGAAGGAAACTCCTACACTTTTGAAAACCCCTAATCGACATTCATAATAAATAAACTGTAACTCAAAAAATGTGATTTATGTACTCAAATGCACAAAATGCAAGAAATCAAATATAGTTATCAGCCAACAACTGAAGAACAGGGTCTCCCTAAAATTTACAGACAACAGAAAACTTTTTGTATCACAACAAATCTTGAAATGTAACCAGGGCAAATCTAAAATTATGCCAATATATCAAACAGACAATTATTCTTACATACAAATACAAGGAAAAAACTTCATAAATAAATTTAAACCAGAACTTAATAGATCATAACACCACACGCAAATGCAGCAAGCATGCGCACATAATGACCAAATACAGTGATCAAACCACTGACATGCATGCACATGCGCTCACATTCGAGTACGTGTGGAACACGAATATATATATATATATATATATATATATATATATATATATTGACAAAAGCAGGGGAACTACTCACAAGCATGCACGCAAACCTCACACAACTTAGGAAGTATGTGCGTATGTATATAAGTATATATGTGTGTATGTATGTGTGTATACTGATTCCATGTAACTTAGGATGTATATGTATGTACGTATGTATGTATGTAGGTGTTTGTGTGTGTATGTACTAATTCCTTTAATAGGACGGTGTGTGTGTGTGTCTGTGTCTGTGTATGTGTGTATGTGTTCAAATGTGTTTACTAATTCCTCGTAATAAGACAGTGTGTATGTATGGAGAGGGAATATATATATATACACACATGCTGACAAAAACACAAGTAAGCGGAAATAGATCTAAGAACATACAGGGGTAAGATAAGAATGCCGATAACTCCTTCACCATTTCTCGGACCAATCCTAATTGTTTTATAACCCTCCACGCAGAACTTTTCAATGCCAGTTCAAGAAAGACATTTGGGTCACTAACATACAAAAAGAGAATGTCTCATATCGAGAATATTTAACGTCGAAAAACATAAAAAAAAAATAATTATTTTTAATAATATGCGGAAATCTCCACCTTTTGCCTGATGACGGTCGCGAGTCCGGAAGCCCGTGTAGCAAAATTATGGAAAATAAAGCATTTCTATCTATCTATCTATCTATCTATCTATCTATCTATAATCCACATTACAACCAAAAAAGTTTGCGGTTTCTCTCTTTTTAATATACACACTTTTATCTCGTTGGAACTGCTACAACCTCTTCCTTTTTATATATATCGCAAATACAAATAAAAGTTAAAAACTTTTAAAGTGCACATGAACTTTATGGACACCCTGTGTGTATATATATATATATATATATATATATATATATATATATATATATATATATATATATATAAAATAAATTAACTGATTTAAAATATGGTTTTTCCGCTACACAGTAATAACCATGTTTCAAAAATGGAAGCTAAAACCTTCAAATTTAATTTTGTAATTTTTAACTTTTTAATTTAATTTTGTAATTTTAACTTTTTTAAAAAATCTATTGAGTTTTAAACGCACACAAACATTCATAATTCACTGTTTCCAAGGATACAGAGTAATCCAATCATTCAGACAAGGGATGTGTTCATTTTTATTAACTAGTAACTGATACAACAAAATTTAATAAAAATGAACACGCTATCACCCCTTGAATAAACCGATGGTAGGACAGGGTTTGGAAGAAATAGCAAAAAGACAAAACATTTTTGTGTAATTTTGGTAAATATATCTGTTAAAATGAGAAGTCAATCTTATTTTAATTTTTGCGTAATTTAGACGACAATTTATCCATCGCACACTGTATATCAGTCTATCCATAGCTATCTATCTATCTATCTATCTATCTATCTACTGATATCCGTTAATCCGTTAATCTATCTATCTATCTATCTATCTATCTATCTACTGATATCTGTTAATCTATTTATGTATATACTCATATCTATCTATCTATCTATCTATCTATCTATCTATCTATCTATCTACTGATATCCGTTAATCTATCTATCTATCTACTGATATCTGTTAATCTAGCTATCTATATACTCATATCTATCTATCTATCTATCTATCTATCTACTGATATCCGTTAATCTATCTATCTATCTATCTATCTATCTATCTATCTATCTATCTATCTACAGATATCCGTTAATCTAGCTATCTATATACTCATATCTATCTATCTATCTATCTGCTGATATCTGTTAATCTAGTTATGTATATACTCATATCTATCTATCTATCTATCTATCTATCTATCTATCTATATACTGATATCCGTTAATCTATCTATCTATCTATCTATCTATCTATCTATCTATCTATCTACTGATATCTGTTAATCTAGCTATGTATATACTCATATCTATCTATCTATCTATCTATCTATCTATCTATCTATCTATCTATCTACTGATATCCGTTAATCTATCTATCTATCTATCTACTGATATCCGTTAATCTAGCTATCTATATATCTATCATATCTATCTATTGATATATCTATCTATCTATCTATCTATCTATCTATCTATCTATCTACTGATATCTGTTAATCTATCTATGTATATACTCATATTCATCTATCTATCTATCTATCTATCTACTGATATCTGTTAATCTATCTATGCATATCCGTTAATCTAGCTATCTATATATCATTCATTCATCTATCTATCATTCATCTATCTATCTATCTATCTATCTGTTAATATCCATTAATCTATCTATCTATCTATCTATCTATCTATCTACTGATATCTGTTAATCTAGCTATCTATCTATATATATCTACATCTATCTATCTATCTATCTATCTATCTATCTATCTATCTACTGATATCCGTTAATCTATCTGTCTATCTATCTATCTATCTACTGATATCTGTTAATCTAGCTATGTATATACTCATATCTATCTATCTATCTATCTACTGATATCCGTTAATCTATCTATCTATCTATCTATCTATCTATCTATCTATCTATGTATCTACTGATATCCGTTAATCTAGCTATCTATTCATATCTATCTATCTATCTACTGATTATCTATCTATCTCCATTTGTTCTTATACATCTATATATCTTCATACCAATCTATCTATCTGAGCCTGATTAATTCTCTGTCTGTCTGTTCATATTCATGGACCCATCACTCTTTTTGCTTAACCCTCCATACACACACACGCAATCACACACATACACACATATATTTTTACTTTTTTTCAATATTATTGCTTATTATACTGATGTATATTTTATCGTTTTTACACGTTTCTCTTTCAATATATTTTTAAATAACATCTTTTACTTTCTTCTGACTTCCCCCCCCACTCTCCCTCCTTCCTGCTGTTCCTTCTTGAATTTTTTGTAGCCAGGCTTCATCCACCATTTTCCCCTTTTCATCAAACCGCCTCAGGGTTTGCCAAATCTTGCTACATTATGCTTTGGGGCAATTTAACGTTCTTCTCGGTTTTCAACCGACTCCGGACGTTAAGGACCTTGAAGAGGATGCCAAAACTCTTCCCGTCCCGTAACCCCCATCTTTCCTGATCAGATCAAGCACCTCCAATTAGCACAAGTTTTGTTCCCTTATTTTTAGACATTCTAGGGATTTTGTTAAATGTTTCTTCCTTTATTTGAAAAAAAAAAAAGAAAAGAAAAGAAAAGAAAGAAAACTGAATTGCATCTATTTTTGATAATACAATCTAATCGAATACAACTCAGTTTGTTTGTCTGTTTCGATCATTGCTTTATATCTTATTACAACGTCAGTGTGAAGGGTTCGAGCACAGTCGAAAGCAGGTTTGCAAACATTTCTTTTGCAATGCAGACGAACTATACTAACTTTCTGCTACACAATCTTCCTATATTTGATTTCGTGACATTTAGTCTAGTTCATGCAATACTTCTCTGATTATCCTGACACCTTGGGACAGGTGCTGAAAAATATTTTCGGATAATTGAAATTTCCGGATAACTGAATATAACTTCAGAATGGTTTTACAAGGTTTGTATAATGGAATAGAATTTTCAAAAAAGTGCAAAGAAAATAGGGAGGTATATTAGCAAAAAGGGAACTTAAGTAGCAATAGATGAGTGAAGGTATAGCGAGTACTTCCTGGAATATCCGGACACCATAGGACATGGCTTGAAAAAATATATTCAGATAATTCAAATTTCCGGATAACTGAATATAACTTCAAAATGACTTTAGAAAGTTTGTGTAATGGAATAGAATTTAAAAAATTTACAGAAAATAGGTAGGGAGATATATTAAAAAACCAGAGAAAATATGAAATAACATTAAAGTGGGTGTGTATACAGTGCACGTTCGATTATCTGGACACAAATATTTTCGAATATTTCCAATTTCCGGATTATTGAATGCGTAAATGATCGAAAAGAAAGATAAAAGAAATAGTCATTTTCCGAATTAAATTTAATATTTAACATCATCAAATAACATTTTCAAATCCTTTGGGCAAAGTTTTTATGAAAAAATAAAGAAGAAAAATACGTCAACTTTTGTCTGTTCTTGGTTGGCTTTGCGTTTTTCTGTCGCTGACCCCCGTGGGAGGATTAAAGCAAAAGTCGTCTGCAGAAATAGCTTCTGGGTGAAAGAGCAACCATCTTAGACATTTAAAAAAAAAACATAATCATTGTTTCGTTGTTCGGAATTGGGCATTGATACGGTTGACCTTTAACATGGACATCGTCATGATGATGATGATGATGATAAATTTCACACGTTTATTAATGTCATGTGCAACTGAGAATTGCTTAAATCATAATCTCTGGTGTGACAAGGCAGTGATAATTTAAATATATTTTCTTTGTAGTAATAATTAATTCAACTGATTCTACTCGATTTTTTATCAAACTGTAATATTTAATAAGGACATTAGAATAATTCAGAACACTTTAAATTTTGATAAGGAAAATTAGTAATTAAATTTGAAAATATGAAAAATGGGTTTAGCATTCCCAAAGATGATTAGTTTGGTTTGTTTTACGGTATATCAACCTCAATCGGTTATTTAATGCCGGTAAGATTTTTATTGATGGTAATATTTTTTTCAAACATGTATTGCTTGTAATAATATATTGCTGGTAATAATTTTTCTTCAAAAATACATTGCTGGTATTTTTTTTTTTTTTTACAAAAACGTATTGCTCGTATTGAAACCTATTTTTTTACACTTTCATGGTGTTTTGACCCAGTTTGGAGGTTAACTATTTGCCCTTAGCTAGAAGCCTAACATTTGCTACAACCCGAGTAAGAGTGGACCTCGGAAGATCAACAATTAAGAGGTGGTTCAACGCCTCTCAAACCTTCCTGATCAGAGGACTTTCTGTTGGAAAGTTTATTGTTTTACCCATTACGCAGATGTATTTTATCGTCATATATATTTTCATCCAAGTTCATACAACTTAAAAAAAGTATTTTTAGTGTGTATACATACCGGCATTACTTCAGACCTTTCATTTAGTAGATTTCTTTGTTTTGGAAATGTTATTATAGTTAATTTGTCCTGGAACAGTTTTCAGACATCACTACGATTGCTGTAAGGTTTGGCTCTTAATATTCTCCAGTTTATATTAGGATCTTTGTTATTTTTTTTTATTTAATTCCCCCTCTGACTAGTTTCGTATAATTCTTAAGGTTTTCTAGCCTGAATGATGACTTGTGATTATACCATCTCTTCTTGAAGCTGCCTTCACTAAACCCTACATATATTTTACTCTCGCCATTCATACCTTTTACTTTTACTTTGTAAATTATACCTCCCGTTTTGCAAATTCTATTAAGTAGACATTTACCTTTATCTCTACAGTTATATGATTCATTGTTAACGATGTTTTGCTGTCCGTTAGTTTTTAAATCCCTGGTGTTTTTTCTTTTTAGTGTAGTTTCCAGTAGCTTAACATAACTATATTTCTATTAAAGATCTTTCGTAATTCGTAATTTTGCAGGGAAGTATTTATTGAGCATTTTGAAAAATGGTTCCCGTATTTTATATTTCTACTCTAAATTAAAAGGACCGCTAAACCCAATAATATTTTTGTTTTCTTCGAATTATCCTTCATTTTATATTTTATTTAAGGCTTAAATTCCAGTTTAGTTTTATGCGCCTCTTCATTTAAACACTTTTCAAAATTCTTTCATTTTATCATCGACAATTATTTCACTAGAAGAATTTCGAGATAACCTGCACTCTATTTCGTTAGAGATGTGCTTGATTATAATCGCCGGGTGGTCAGAGCCAGCGATCCAGACCCCAACAATCTACTAAATGAACGATCAGAAATAATGTCGGGATGTATACACACTAAAAAGTACTTTTGAGTTCGTATGAAACCTGATGAAAGTATGTATAATTTATTTACTCCTCCTCCAATACATCTTCAATACTCTTGCCATGCTCCCCCTCTTCTATTACACTTCATGTTGGGCGTTCATATATGAATAATAAAGTGTCAGGAAATCATTTGGCTTATATTGCCCAGGATATCTGAAGGTTGAAATCTTGGTAGCCTAAATGGCAGATCTCCTAGACTATATATATATATATATATATATATATATATATATATATATATATATATATATATATATGGAGAAAGGAGAGAGAAAAAAGAGGGAGAGATAGTTGGATTGTGATGCCGGGTTTGTGATGCCGGGTTTCAAGCTCTCTGTTAACATCACTCAAACTAAATATGTCAGCTCTGCCACTGATATTGAGCGTTCTCCTATAAGTACCGCTCATATATAATATATAAATAGTATATATGAAAATTGCACACACAAACACAGACATACACACACACACACACACATACATACATACATACATACATACATACATACATACGGAGGAGTAATGGATAGCGGCTTGGATTGAGGAATCGCAGAGCCGAGTTCGAATTCCAGTCGAATCCATTACATTCACTTACGTGCTAATACCCTTGGGAAAGGTATGATTCCTCTTCCTCTCCCTCCAGCTATGGGTAAAATAGCAGGACAGACTGGGTTCTATAGCCTTGGATGGCAACTGGTCTAGGAGAAGGACAACTCTGAATTCAAAACCTGCGGAGGGTCGTTTGGGAACCTTGTGGCATTCGGTGCACCAGGTTTCTGTATTCGTCCCTTCAAAAAGTGTGGATGGTCCTGCACGAGGCCTTCACCACTATAATCAAATCTCATGTGATGTGTCGGGCTGTCGGTTTCCTGGAAACTGATCTGCTTGACCCTCAGTCGATTATAACACTCATGAATATATGGCAAACAATAAATGGCTATGAACATTATATATATGTATATATCTATATCTATATATATTTATTTTTACAAGAATTTTAAATTTTGATGTTACACCCGATATATATATATATATACGCACAGGTTCATACACACATACACACACACATACACACACACACACACACACACACACACATATATATATATATATATATATATATATATATATATATATATATATATATATATATACTAGCAGCATGGCCTGGCGTTGCCCGTATTTGATTCAAAATCGTACGACTCATACAGCAATCGCTATCACTTGACTTAAAATATTTTTGCCCTTCCTTGCCTTTAAAGGAGTGCCCTTTGCCGTGCTGATGTTGCTACATGCCTTACTTATTGCCTATCTCACACTGCGAATTTTTTCTAAGCTCTATACTAAACATTAAATCTGTTACGAAAAAAGAACTAAACAAAATGAACACAAAACGATCAGCTTTAAAAAAAAAGGACTCGTTACTGGAAAAAAAAACAAATGAAAAAAGATTGTTAACAACAAATCATTTTTCACACCCAACCCAGTTCTGCGGAATCAGAATCAACGTTGAGTTTAAGCAAGCGAATGAGCCAATTGGAGTAAAGTGCCATGCAGATTTAAATTTTTCACACTTGTGACGAATGCAGCTATCGATTTTTTTTGCATGCTAGCATGCTAGTTAATATTCGTGTCAGTCAGCTGTTGGCTCTCACGCAGGCCAATAGAATCTTTCTGCCTATCCGTGGCAGCCAGCTATAGGCTATCACTCTGGCCAGTAGAAAATGGTCGCAAACTACATGAAAACTGCCGTATAAGCATGAAAAATCGATTATTTCATCTATCGATGGGAGTTGGGAAATGCAAAGTCGGTATTGGCCTTCTCGCAACCTTGGAGCATGTGCATATAAATTTCGGTACAAATCCGTCGAAAATTGCTGCCGTGCATTCGTTACACACACACACACACACACACACACACACACACACACACACATATCCTTCCTTTTTTTATATATATATATATATATATATATATATATATATATAATTATTTAATTAAAAATATGATTCCAAACCGCTACATAAGAGTTCTCATGTTTCAAAACAAGAGCCGAAAACTTCAATATAATCCTTTAAATTAAATTGAGTTTAAATTAAAATGGGCTCCGTTCCATCTTCAAGCGAAATTTTTGTTGGAATAACGTATATCTGAAATTTACTTGTTTTAAAAATTGAAATCAAAATCTCCATGGTAACAGCAAGGGCGAATTGTTTAAATTGGGTAGGCGAGTGTAGGGTGTTAATAATAAGTAGCGGTATAGAGATACTTTCAAGGTGTCAAGTCGGGGAAAGATGGGGGTGTCTAAAATGAAACGGGAGATGTATTAACCTTCGTCTAGTTTGTTTGTCTATGGAGATTTATTTATTTTATTTTTATTTTATTATGAAAGGGAATTGTGCATATAAAAAAAAAGAAAACCTTCGTAACGTTTGTTTTTGACGACTTATAAAGGGTTATCTATTATGTAAGGTATTTAAACTACTTATTTGGGCTATGGATTATGAAGGGTCTTATGTTGTATGCATGTTTGTAGTTAATTATTCCTACTATGAATCTGAAGATTGGACTATTTGTTAAAATATATATATATATATATATATATATATATATATATATATATATTAATATATATATATATATATGTGTGTGTGTGTGTGTGTGTGTGTGTGTGTGTGTGTGTGTGTGTGTGTGTGTGTGTGTGTGTGTGTGTGTGTAAATTTATTTAAAGTCGGTGGGTGAAAAATCTGGAACATGTCGAAAGAAATCGTCCAGTAACTTAAATCCTGGTGCAAAAAATAAATAAATAAATAAATAAAAGAAACTCCTAGAAACTAATAAGTTAAAACGAAGAGTGCTCAATATACTAAGTAGAACAAAAGTAAAATAAATAACGCTTAGTTCACCCTGATGATCCCATTTGGTGAAACATTGGTAGGTAGTACTTGACTCATTAGGATTTATATATATATATATATATATATATATATATATATATATATATATATTATAGAAATTTTATAAATCTTATACGTATAAGAAAATATACTCGCTCGGAAAACCTTCGCTGTGTTGTTTTGCTAATAAAGAAGTCAATACCAAAGGGGAAAAAAGGTATAAACAAAGATAGAACCAAGAACATGTACGTTAACCGAAAATAATCGTCCAGCATACAAGTTCAAGGCCCAAAGAAAAAAAAACCCGATGCGAGTACCCAAAATAGCTAAATAAAATGCTCAATACAACGAGTAGAGCAGACCTAGTTAAACCTAGAGAGCCTGACAAACTTACAAAGGTTTCACCTAAGCCGATCGTCAGGAAGGCTTCGATTACGATCCGCTTAGGTGAAACCTTGGTAGATTTGTCTGGCTCTCTAGGTTTAAATATATATATATATATGTATATATATGATAAATTAATTGATTTAAAATATCGTTTTTTTCGCTACACAGTTCTAACCATTTTCAAAATGGAAGCTGAAATCTCCGAATTTAATTTTGTAATTATCTTACTGTTCTTTTTATATATATATATATATATATATATATATATATATATATATATATATATATATATATATATATTTTCTGACTCTCCGGTTGTTTTCAACGTATGATGGCCAAGCAGTTCAGTTCTAAGCAACAAGAGACAGACTACCCGCACATATGAATTCATTATTGTCGTAAAAGCTTGTGCAGAAAGAAACCATCATACATTTTTGAAGCGCTGAATACAGAGAACTGGTGCACAGTGTGCCTCAAGTTCTTCAATCGACCGTCCACATGATTTGAATACAGAGTTGTCCTTCCACTTGACTGTTCGCGACCCAAGGCTATAGGACACAGACTGAACTGCTATTTAGCCAAAGGTATTACAAAAATAAATGACAAATCGGAAAAAAAAATTGCATCCTTCTTTCAATTTTACCTCTGCCTTTACCGTCATCTTTTTCTTCAAATCAATTCTGCCGGCCTTCGATTAGTGGTGATGGCTTTCCTTGCTTTAAGTGACATTCTGTAGCACCCACAATCCAGTCTTTTTGCATTTCTTTCTGTTGTGGAGTCCGGGTTAAAATCCGGTACCAATGAATAACAAATGAC
>CAHIKZ030000029.1:377500-390000 GCA_903632075.3 Acanthosepion pharaonis
ATCATATGTAGTCAAGCTGTTCTGTCAAAAGAACTAATTTGTACTACCCTCATATGTCGAAAACGACGGAAGTGTCCATTATATATACACAGTATGCGATTGTGAAAATGACGCCTAATTGACGCAAAAAAGGAAATGACACGGGCATCTCATTCTAAGAGATATTTACCAAAATTACACAAAATATCTTGAAATACAGGGTACAATGTGTAAATGACCTTCATTTATTATATTTTTAATTTCGCACATGCGCGTTGTTTGTTTTTGATTTTGTCGACTGCGCAGTATTGGAGGGTCGGTTGGGCAACGGTACAAGACATGACGCAATTCACTCCGCCAGAAATTTAGACATGGCATGCCGTACTTCTTCGAATTGGCCTCGGAAGCTCTAATACGAACATTTCAGAGTGTTTGAATGTCCATCTGATGAGAATATAGAGGATTTGGACAGAGTTGTATGAATGTAATCGTGATTACGAATTTCTTTGGAGTGATCATTAATGATGGCGACGTTTTGCCTCCATTCATCTTTCCACATTTATCCATTGTATTCTCTTCCACTGATATATATATATATATATATATATATATATATATATATATATATATATACGAATAGAAATTTAAAATGTCGACTGAAAACAGCCACACCTAAAACGTATAGACAACAATATATGAAATGGATAAAGTTCGACAATTATTTTAAGATATTTTTTATGTTTATCCATAAAAAGAGCGTATGAACATAAAAAATGTCTTAAAATAATTATCGGACTTTGTCCATTTCATAATGTGTAACATCATTTGTTTACATTTGGATACGCATCGAGCAGATATGAATGTATGAGAGAAAATCATAGAGAATAGTAGCTTAAAAACAGTGAAATCAATCATGCTATCCGTAAAAGAACGTCAGGCTATATGACGGTTCCATATAGGCTACAGGTTCAATTCCTGTCGGAGGACGTATATTTTCTATGAAAATTTCTCGGACATTCAGGCCGGTAAATGTCTTTAATATTGTTTATTATAAACAGAGCATTTACTTAAATATTTGTATCTATAAAAAGAACGTATAAACATAAAAATGTCTTAAAACAATAATATATATTTTGTGTATATTTAGGCAAAAATTTTACATTGATGCATGTTTCATTAAATAATATAGACATGTTTTGTCTATTTATTTTAAGTAAGTTCCTTTCATATTTTCTGATAAGCTTAATAATATTATTATTGAAGGACGAAAGGAAATCACCATATTGATACATGTTTAAATCCAATCTAAGCTTTCGGCTTACATAAGCCATTATCAAAGATGACAGTTACTTTTTAATATATCAACCAATACATGGAACAATAATGATAGTCGGTTTTTATTGCATCTCTCTCTCTCTGTCTCTCTCTGTCTCTCTCTGTCTCTCTGTCTCTCTCTCTCTCTCTATATATATATATATATATACATACAATATTTTTTCTCTATATATATATGCAATTGTAATATACGGAAAATATATGAAAGAATTATGATAGAAAAAAGCAGACATTATATTATATTTAAAACAGAATTTCCTGCTTAAATGCAAACACACTAACACACACACACACACACACACACACACACACACACACACACACACACACACACATATATATATAATTATTTATTTAAAAATATGTTTCCATCGCTACATAAGAGTTCTCATGTTTCAAAACAAGAACCGAAAACTTCAGTATAGTTATTTGAATTAGATTGAATTAAAGTACCAAGCTCTGTTCCATCTTCAAACGAAATTTTTTTTGAATAACTAATTCCTGAAATTTGCGCGTTTTATAAGCATATTCATTATTAAAATTAAAATTACTATGGTAACGGCTATAGCAATTATTTAAAAAAAAGGGGGCGTAAAGGTTAATAATTTGTATCAATATCTCAGTTACATTCAAAGATGTCAAGTCAGGGTAAGGTAGGGTTGTCTAAATTCAAAGAGGAAGATGACATCGTCTAGTCTGGTTAAGTGTCTATGGAGATTTATGGAGATTTATTTATTTTTTTTATTTTATTTTATTTTATTTAGTTTTTTTAATAATGAATATGCTTATAAAAACGCCTAAATTTTCATGAGAACTCTTATGTAGCGATGGAATCATATTTTTAAATAAATAATTATATTTAGGGTCTAATTTTTTAGAGCACTGTTTTTAAAAAAAGAATAACAAAAGTAATAAAGAACTTTGGATTATTTACCTAACGAGTTCTTTCCTATTTTCTATATATTTACACACACACACACACACACACACACACACACACACACACACACACATATATATATATATATATATATATATATATATATATATATATATATCCTCTGCGAGCCAAATAAAGGGTAGTTCGTAATTCCAACCACTGGAAGAGGCCGAGCGTACAACAGGCCGAAACGTTTTTGATAAATATGGCTTCAAAGATGAGGACTATAGGGAGCCCACCTTTTCCTTGAATGGAATTCTACCAAATACTTATGGTTTCGCCATACGTGAGCACCTTTTACACAACAGAGGGTGTGCTGCTAATTTTACTGCTGACTGGTTCATTGTTGTGTCCCGGTCGCACTCTTTATTTCATCTCAAGGTGCTGGAGCCACTTTATATCGGGTCCAGCAAACCTTCCCTTTGTTAACCGCGTGAATGTTTGTTTGGGCTAGTGGTTATTTGTCTCTAGCCCTTTGTCTTCATTTTTCTCTCTCCTCTTCATTACACATTTTCCTGTTGTTTTAATCTAAAGTTAAATCTCCGGTATAGGCCCAAGAGCGGGAGGCGGAACCAGGTTGCTTCGCTTTGAAAAATTTTCATGCAATATTAAGCTACACACTTTCATTTCTTTAATATATATATATATATATATATATATATATATATATATTTATAATTATTTATTTAAAAAAATGATTCCATCGCAAATAAATAATTATATTTAGGCGCTACTTTTGTATCGAGCACTGTTTTTTAAAAATAATAACAAAAATGCTAAAGAACTTTGGATTATTTACCTAACGAGTTTTTTCTATTTTCTATATATTTTCACACACACACACACACACACACACACACACACACACACACATATATATATATATATATATATATATATATATATATATAATATTAGCGGTAAATATACACATACGTATGCAAAATATATATACATACATGCATACACATACATATATATTTTTTGAATAAAAAATTCCAAGAGTATAGAAAAAAGGTAGAACTCAATGTTCAAGACAGAGTAAGGATATAATATATATATATATATATATATATATATATATATATATATATATATGATAAAAGAAAAACAGACATCCGTCAACATTCATATTTCTCTCACTTAACCCATCTTTTAACACACCTCTCGAAAACTTCTCTCTGTTAAGTTTTAATTCCCCACCTTCTCTCGTCTGTTACCCCTCTCTTTAGCTCTAGCATTCGTCCCACACTCTCATACCTATACTCTCACTAAATTTTATTTGTTTTTTTCTGTTTTATTTTTGAATTTGTAGGTCTGATAAATTGGATCGTATTTACGATTCCAATGGAATAAATTATGACCATGGAATATTAGTGTTTAAGCCTTTTTATCATATATATATATATATATATATATATATATATATATATATATATATATATATATATATATATAAAACATTTTATTTGTCATTGTAGGAATATGTTAAATATTAAACAATAAAGTTATAATTAGGTGATTATGAAAAAGTTAATGTTAAAGTGCACTTTTCTGTGATCAGAAATTTAAAGAAAACAACTTCGGATTAATGAAAACGTTTTAGCGCAACAGTGAACTGCAAGACAGCAGGCTGCGCATGCGCAACGTACAGTAACTTCCTGTTCCTGTATTATAAGCGGCAGTCTCTATTAAGTTGATTGGCCTCCAGCAACAAGCGACTTAGTTTAAATTTTGTATTGATGGGTGTTTCCTTGGTAACCTTCTTTTTGAAGTGACGTGGAATATAAGCATCTAGATCATGTCATTATTTTCACTTCGTATTTTATATGTGCTATCCATTTTAGTTGTTACTGCTGTTGGTAGCCTATAGTGGGTTATCAGTTATAGTGAAGTGTATGAGTGCAAAAACAGGTTAGTTTGATTTGACCTTGTTAGTTAGATAGCCCATCATAAGAGGGGTATAAAACAAGAAAATCTAATTTTAAAGCGAAACAACAAATTTATATACATATAAATCAATTAAGGTCTCTACAATTAAAATTAATCTATTTTGATTGATACAAGGTCGTCAAAATGACCGTAGTAGTCCTTGCAAGAATGAGTATATGTGTACGTAGGCACGAACGTATGTGTGGATTTATGTAGGTATGTATGAGCGTTATCGTAGGGTAGGAATGTCTTTGAAGTAATCTCTCAGTCTTAAAATGTTCCGTTCGTTTATCAAGTATAAAAGAGATGAGGGAGAAAGATAGAAATAATAATAACGATAGCTTGACGTTTGTGAAGGAACGTGTTAATACGCTCGTCTCCTTCTCTCTGGTGACAGGCGAACTTGCCAGTTTTTTTATTTTGTTTGTGGGGCTTGAAAAGGTCATTTGGGAATTCACTCCCGGATATGATTCGGGCCTTTCCATTTGACGAAGAACAAACATCGCGTCGGCTCGCGAAAAGGTCCGTAAAAGAATTTGTTTCTGAGAATTGAAGATTATTTGAATTTTGTTTTTAAATGTTTCCTAGTTTTCTATTGGCCGAAAAACATTACGCATCAAGGTGTGAAATTTCACGAGTTTTGTTTTGGATTCGCTTTTGCGCGTGTGTTAAGCAAAGTTTGTAAATTCTGGTCTTCTTAATTTCTAACAAAATCAATGAGTCAGTGCTTAGCATTTGAATTTTTAAATCTAGATCTTGTTTTGTTCACTACAAGACCACAAGTGATGTGGTTTCTGTTATTGGGTATAGTTATTTATTTGCGAATCTGTAGCTCCAGTTCATAATGGTCAAAGATCCATGGTCTTTGCCAAAGCACACAGAATTTACTCGCTCAAGGCCATTTTTCCCCATTGAGTTCAGTAAGGAAGCAAAGATAATGAAAGAAATTGAAAGAAGAATTTTGAAAGAACGAAAAATAAATAAGTGACTGAAAGTAAATAATATGAATGGAAGGAAGGGACGAAAAGAAAGAACGACAAAAAGAATGAACGAAAGAAAGAAAGAAAGAAAGAAAGAAAGAAAGAAAGATGAAAAGCTGATAAAAAAGAAAGGCAGAAAAGAAAAGAATGAACAAAAAAGAGGTAAAAAGAAATGTAGAAAGAAAGAAAGGCACAAAGAAGAGGAAGAATGAAAGAAGAAAAACGGATAAAGAAAGAAAAGCAGAAAGAAAGGAAGGCAGAAAGGAGAAAAACTGATAAAGAAAGAAAGCAAGAAAGATGAAAAGCTGACAATGAAAGAAAGGCAGAAAGAAACAATGAACGAAAGAAAGACAGAAAGAAAAAAAGTAAGAAGAAAAATGATAAAGAAAGAAAGCAAGAAAGAGAAAAAGCTGATAAAGCAAGAAAGGCACAAAAAAGGCAGAAAGAAAGAAAGAACGAAAGGAAGGAAGAAAGAAAGAAAGAAAGGAGGAAAGATGAAAAGCAAATAAAGAAAGTGTTATGGCCCAAGTTCCTTATACCACGGTGATGGTCCAAGGTTAGAACCAATGAAAGAATAACACGAACACAGGTATGGAATACAAAGATATATTACAACAGAAATATAATACAAAGAAGTAGAAGTATTAGTAATGACTATCTGATTTGGTTAGAGTGAACTATGTTGTCTCGACAAGTATCACTATTCCAATGTCCTTACAATATGCTCTCAATTATCTCTCCTCGTCTTACAATCTCCTCATACCTCTTGAGAGGCGCAGTATTTATAATGTCAGGAATAGTCCATTATTATTATGGGTAAGTTACCATAACAGAAAGAAAGTTGAAATGATGATTAAAAGAGGAATGAAACAAATATAAAAACTGAAAAAAGAAAGATGAGTAGCTGAAAAAGAAAAAGAAAAATGAAGATAGAAAGAATGAAGAAACAAGATGAAAAGCTGATTAATAAATAAATATGACAATCTGATGAAAAGAGGAAAGAAAGAAAGAAAGAAAGCAAGAAAGAAAGAAGAAAAGTAATTATTAAAGAAAGAAATTTGAAAAAAAAAACGATAAAAAGGACGAACGATGTAAATTTGGTAAACAAATAATGAATGAGGAAAAACTGGGACAAACAGAAAGAAATGATGAACAACAAAGAAAGAAAAAAAGAAAGGGACTAAAAAAGAAGACAGCGCAGAAGAGAAAATATGAAAGAAAGGAAAATTAGTGAAAAATTGCGAAAATTAAGAAAGAAAGAAAGAAAGAAAGAAAGAAAGAAAGAAAGAAAGAAAAGAAGTAATGAATGCAGGAAAAGAAAGAATGGACGGAAGGGAAAATACGAAAAAAGAAAAATAAAGAAAAATTGCGGAAATTAAAAAAAGAAAAAAGAAAGAAAGGAATAAAAAAAGAGAGAAGTTTCGGAAGGGAAGATACGAAAGAAAGAAAAATAAAGAAAATTTAAGAAAGAAAGAAAGAAAGAAAGAAAGAAAGAAAGAAAGAAAGAAAGAAGGGCAAAGGAAAAATACGAAAGAAATAAAAATATGAAAAAAAATGGGCAAATTAAGAAGGAAAGATTGAAAGGTAGGACAAAAAAAAAAGAAAGAAAAAAGGCGCAGATCAGAAATACGATTAAAGAAAACTAATGAAAACTTTTTGAAAATTAAGAAAGAAAAAACGAAAGAAAAAAGAAAGAAAAAAAGAAAGAAGGCACAAAAGGAAAAATACGAAATAAAGAAAAATTAACTAAGTTTGCGAAAATTAATAAAGAAAGAAAAAAAAGAATGAAAGAACGAAATATAGAAGCCACGGTAGGGAAAATACAAAATGAAAGAAAAAATAAGTAAAATATTACAAACATTAAGAAAGAAACAAAGCAAGAAGGAAAGAAACAAAGATGTCTGAGGAGGGAAAAGACGAAAAGAAAGAAAAATAAGTAAAAATTGCGAAGATTAAGAAGGAAAGAAAGAATGAAGGAAAGTAAGGTAGAAAGAAACAAAGAAAGCACGGATGGCAAAATACGGAAAAGGAAAAAATAAAGAAATAATTGCGAAAATTAAGAAAGAAAAAAAGGCTCAGAAGGAAAGGTACGAAAGAAAGAAAAATTGTATAACATTTTGAAAATTAAGAAAGGAAGAATTAAAGGAAGGAAGGAAGGAAGGAAGGAAGGAAGAAAGAAAGAAAGAAAGAAAGAAAGAAAGAAAGAAAGAAAGAAAGAAAGAAAGAAGACACGGATGGGAAATATGATTAAAGAAAAATAATAAAACATTTTTAATAATTAAGTAAGAAAGAAAGAAGGCATAGAAGAAAAAATACGAAATGAAAGAAAATAAATCGTTAGTTAGATCCAGTGACAGGACCCAAAGAGTGTGAGTTCAATACCTGGTTAAGGCAGTGGAGAAATTTCAGAGGGAAATTAACAGGAGATAACTGATAACTGACATCCATTAAACATGGCCCGTGGAACTAGAACAGTCTACCCCGGTGAGCAAAATAAAGGGTTCAGTTCGACATTCCAACCACCTGAACAAGGCCGGAGTGTACAACGGCCGAAACGTTGTAATAAATATGGCGACAAAGATGAGGACAATAGTCCGAATAATGTAAATAATGTACATAATACCTCATCCCAGAAATATAGACAGATACTGAAAAGGCCGAAACGTTGTAATAAATATGGCGACAAAGATGAGGCCAATAGTCCGAATAATGTAAATAATGTACATAATACCTCATCCCAGAAATATAGGCAGATACTGAAAGGCCGAAACGTTGTAATAAATATGGCGACAAAGATGAGGCCAATAGTCCGAATAATGTAAATAATGTACATAATACCTCATCCCAGAAATATAGACAGATACTGAAAGGCCGAAACGTTGTAATAAATATGGCGACAAAGATGAGGCCAATAGTCCGAATAATGTAAATAATGTACATAATACCTCATCCCAGAAATATAGACAGATACTGAAAGGCCGAAACGTTGTAATAAATATGGCGACAAAGATGAGGCCAATAGTCCGAATAATGTAAATAATGTACATAATACCTCATCTCAGAAATATAGACAGATACAAAAGAAAATAATTAAAAACTATCGAAAATTAAAAAAGAAAGAAAAAGAAGGAAAGGAAGGAAGAAGAGAAGAAATAAAGCAGTGGAAGGAAATTATGAAAGAATGAAAATAAAAAAAGAAATGCGAAAATTAAAAAGAAAGAAAAAAAGAAGGAAAAAGAAGAAGAGAAGAAAAAGGCAGTGGAAGGAAATTATGAAAGAATGAAAAAAAAAAGAAAAGCGAAAATTAAAAGAAAGAAAAAGAAAAAAGGAAAAGAAGAGAAAAAAAAGCAAAAATTGAAAGAATGAAAAAAAAAGAAAATGCGAAAAAAGGAAGAAAAAGAAGGAAAGGAAGGAAGAAGAGAAGAAATAAAGCAGTGGAAGGAAATTATGAAAGAATGAAAAATAAAAAGAAATGCGAAAATTAAAAAAGAAAGAAAAAGAAGGAAAGGAAGGAAGAAGAGAAGAAATAAAGCAGTGGAAGGAAATTATGAAAGAATGAAAAATAAAAAGAAATGCGAAAATTAAAAAAGAAAGGAAGAAAAGAAGGAAGAAAAAAGAAAGAAAGAAATGAAGAAATAAATAAAGAAACACCTGAGCAAAGATAGCAAAGCAAAACAAAATGAGCAGAAAATGCGAAAATTAAGAAAGGAAGGAATGAAGGAAGGAAGAAAGAGAGAAAGAAGCCACTGACGTGAAAATATGAAAGAAAGAAAAATAAGATAAAAGATGCGAAAATTAAGAAAGAAAGAAAGAGGGAAGAGAAGCAAGAAAGAGAAAAATGAACAGAAGTGAAGATACGAAAGAAAGAAAAAAAAAGGGAAAATTATGGAAGGAAGGGAGGAAGGAATATAGAAAGAAAGAGTGCACAGAAGAGAAAATACGAAAGAAAGGAAAAAAAAAAAAGGAAAAAATTGTGAAAATGAAGAAAGAAATAAAGAAAGGAAGGATGAAAGAATGCATGGAAGGGAAAATACGAAAAGAGAAAAAAGGAAGAAAAAATTGCAAAAACTAAGAAAGAAAGAAAAAAGGAAGAAAGAGAGAAGAAAGAATAAATTGAAAGTAAAAAAAAAAAAAATGAAATTAAAAAAAAAAAATGAAAAAAAAATAATAATCATAAAAAATAGTTCGTGTAAAATGAAAATTGTTCAATACTTTTGATAGTCAGAGTTTATTTTTCGATCTTGCACAAATTATCAAGTGGTGTAAAAAAAAATCTGCTGGTTAAATTCAATGTCTGGAAGACCAAAATAGTTACATCCCGTCATCGCCGATCGGATTCATCTTGGTGAGCGGTTGTCCCTTCGGGTCGGCAACGTGCTTTGAAAGACTATTCGACCTCAAACTAGCAGCTGACCTCATGTGAAAGGCTTACATACGAGCCATTGCTAAGGATGCCTGTAAAATAGTCGTCTCCCTGTACAGATCCAGTAAGTAGCCGTACAGATAAATAGCGGTACAGTAGACAATCATTTCACCATCCTTTTGCGATGGCACGAATATGTGCGTTCTGTTTGAGGTCGAAGTGAGCTTTAGACCAAGTAGACATTCATCAGGATTGACGCAGGGTTAGGGCCTGCTCGATGGTAAAGAAATATTAAGAGTTAATTTCTGGAGAGATAAAAGGAAAGGAAAATTCTTTCGCCATCCTTTGCGAAAGCACGAATATGCGGGGTTTATTTGAGGTTGGGGTGAGCTTTAGATGGATCTCCCTTTGGGTAAGCAACGTGCTTTGAAAGACCATTAGACCTCAAACTCGCACCTGACCTCATGTGAAACTCTTACATACGAGCCATTGCTAAGGATGAAGATAAAATTGTCGGCTCTTGTACAGCTCTATGAAGTAGCGTAGTGTAGACAATCATGTCACTATCGTTTGCGATGGCACGAATATGAGCGTTCTGTTTTAGCTCAGGGTAAGCTTTAGGATTGATGCAGGGTGAGGGCCTGCTCGATGGTGATGAAAATGCGAAAGAGTTGCGCATTTTCTGGGACCCATACAAAGAAGGGACAATACTTCCAGCATCCTTTACAATGGCATCAATATGCACGTTCTATTTGAAGCTTCCGACCAAGTAAACCTTCGAGGCAAAGAGTCTCTTTGAGTGTATGTCCACTCATCAGGATCTATGCAGGGTTAGGGCCTGCTCACTGGTGATGAAATGTTAAGAGTTAGGTATTTTCTTGAGCGATACAAGGAAAGGACAATCATTTCACCATCCTCTGCGATGTCCCGAATATGCGCGTTTTATCTGAGGTCGGGGTGAGCTTTTGACATATGTCCTTTCGGGAGGGAACGCTTGAAAGAATATTGCCCCAACCCTCACCACCACATGTGGGACTCTTACATACAATCCATTGCTCTGGATTCAGATAAAATGACCGTCTACCTGTATCGGTCCAGTAAGTTGAGGTAGTGATAATTAGCGGTACAGTAAATACCCCCTGCTATCCTTTACCTTTGTAAGAACCAGATCAGGCCCAAAATGGCGTACTGCTGCCATATTTCGTCGGGAGATGCCCAGGGCTCAGTCTCCAGCATTGATAAAATCCAAAAGCGTCTCCAAGCCCTTGTGGGTGACGAATTATTCTCCACCCTTCAACCTCTGACTCTATCGCTACTTCCACGGAAAGTGCTCGGCTGAACTACATTCCCTGGTCCCGCCAAGTCAAACCAACACGGCAAGGACACGCCATGCCACTCACATTGTAGCAACCCACCCTCATTCCCTCCGTATTCCATCGCTGAGAAGTAAGCTTCAGTCGAAAATCTTCGTCCTGCGAACCACTGCTCTGTGGAACCGACTCCGAAGAGGATGTTTCCCCGATTACTATAATCTTAACCTGTTCAAGAGGAGGGTTAACCGTTATCTTCCACGAGAAATGAATATGTATATAAGTGAAATAAAGGAAAATATAGAAGAAATTTAGCAGGAAGTAAAATCAAGTTGGTTTTGAACAAAGTAGAAAAAATGAATTAAAGGAAAAATATTCATAAACAAAAAGGTAAGAGTATTAAAAACGAACTAACAAAAGAATGAAAATTTATGAAAGAAAGAAAACGAAAGAATTAAGAATAAATGAACGAACGAACGAGAAGAAAAACTAGAAAAAAAAACTGCCAAAGAAAGGACAATTAATGGAAGAAACTTAAAAAGGAAAAGGAGGAAAGCGTAAGCAGAAAGTAGGAAAGCGAGAAAGAAAGAAAGAAAGAAAGAAAAAAAAGAAAGAAAGAAAGAAAGGCAAGACAATGAATGTAGAGATGAAAGTTTAAAAGAAAATAATTACAAAACTGGACAGACACCAAAATAATCAAACGAGCGGGAGAAACCGAGGAATGAAAACAAGACGGGAGGAAGAAGAATTGAAAGAAAGAAAGAAAAAAAGAAAGAAAGAAAGAAAGAAAAAAAGAAAAAAAGAAAGAAAGAAAGAAAGAAAGAAAGGTCAGTTAATGAAGAGAACAACAAAAAGGGGAAATAAATAAATAAATAAAGAAAGAAAGACAGAAAGAAAGAAAAAATAATGAAGTGAAGAAAGTTAAAAAGAAAAAGGGGAAGAAGTAAAGAAAGAAAGAAGGAAAAAGGGAAAGAAAGAAAGAAAGATAGGATTATTAATGAAGAGAAGAAAGATAAAAAAGAAAAGGGGGCAGGCAAAAGAAAGAAAGAAAGAAAGAAAGAAAGAACAATTAATGAAGAGAAGAAAATAAAAAAGAAAAGGGGGGAAGGAGTAAAAAAAAGAAAGAAAAGAAAAGAAAAGTAAAAAAGTAAAAGAAAGAAAGAAAGAAAGAAAGAAAGAAAGATAGGATTATTAATGAAGAGAAGAAAGATAAAAAAGAAAGGGGGGGCAGGAAAAGAAAAGAAAGAAAGAAAGAAAGAAAGAAAAAACAATTAATGAAGAGAAGAAAAAAAAAGAAAAGGGAAGAAGTAAAAAAAAAAGAAAGAAAGAAAGAAAAAGTAAAAAGAAAGAAAGAAAGAAAGAAAGAAAGGAAAGATAGGATTATTAATGAAGAGAAGAAAGATAAAAAAAGAAAAGGGGCAGGAAAAGAAAGAAAGAAAGAAAGAAAGAAAGAAAGAAAAAGAACAATTAATGAAGAGAAGAAAGTAAAAAAGAAAAGGGAAGGATAAAAAAAGAAAGAAAGAAAAGAAAGAAAAACTAAAAGAAAGAAAAGAAAGAAAGAAAGAAAGAAAAGGATTATTAATGAAGAGAAGAAAGATAAAAAAAGAAAAGGGGGCAGGAAAAGAAAGAAAAAGAAAGAAAGAAAGAAAGAAAGAAAATTA
>CAHIKZ030000029.1:397500-407500 GCA_903632075.3 Acanthosepion pharaonis
AAAGAAAGAAAGAAAGAAAGAAAGAAAGAAAGAAAGAAAGAATGAAAGAAAAATAAATAAATAAATAAATAAAGAACTATTAATGAAGACAAGAAAGATAAAAAGAAAAGGGGACGGAGAAAAGAAAGAAAGAAAGAAAGAAAGAAAGAAAGAAAGAAAGATAGAAAGAAAGAAAAAAAGAAAGAAAGAAAGAAAGAAAGGGCAATGAATATAGAGATGAAAGTTATAAACAGTATAGAAACTAAAATAATTTAGCAACGAGGCACAAAGAGATGAAAATAAGACTGAAGTAAGAGCAATTGAACAAGTAAGCGCCAAAAAATAGGAAGGAAAGACAGAAAGAAAAAGAAAGAAGGAAAAAAAGAAATAGCAATCCGATTATAAAAGACGGTACGGAAGCCAGGATCTGGCTAAGACGGATCGTAAGGCGTGCCCTGCGTTACGATGAGCATTATTGTTTAATGGCGAGCAACACGACACCAGGGGGCGTCTTGATCTATCGGATTGTCAGAGCTTATTCATGGTTGGGATGAAGAAGGCGCCCTCTGCAGGCGGAACTGGGCGAACGTAAAACAAGAGAAGAAAAGTGAGGATGAAGACAGTCGTGAATTTCATTCTGCACGGTTTGGGTCGAGATAGGTTGGTCAGGCCATAGTGTAGTGGGGTTGGGTGTCTCGGCTTGTCTTATTCAAATGTGGCCAGTCATTTAGCGAGAGAGGCAGGCTGGGATTTGCGCATGAGAGCGTTTAGTCGGATATGTCTGGACAAATTCTGCTTCTAATCAAATGGCATCATTGTTAGAAGGATGCTCAAGTGTGTCGTTTGAAGCGAACACACTTGTACACGCTACTACGCATGTTCGCACGCATGCGCATAGCCTTTCATATGGGTGCGAACAAACTTGCCACAAGGTTTACATGGCATGATGAGAAATGAGAAAGAGAGAGACAGAGAAAGAGAGAGAGAGAGAGAGAGAGAGAGAGAGAGAGAGAGAGAGAGAGAGAGAGAGAGAGAGAAAGAAGATGGTGACCCAAAGAGGGACAGGGGAAGAAAAAAGAGTGTCGGCGAACATTAGAAAGAGTAAGAAAGATATAGAGACTAGAGAAGTAAATCGAGAAAGAGGGGGGAAGAGAAAAAGAGGGTGAGAGACAAAGAGAGATAAATACAGAGTGAGAGAGATGAAGGTGAGAGAGATAAAGAAAAACATCGAGAAAGGGAGAAGAAGAGAGTAGAATACCAAAGGAGAGAAGAAAGTGAGACAGATGAAGAGGAAGTGAGAAAAAGAGAGGGTGTGTGTGTGTGTGTGTGTGTGTGTGTGTGTGTGAGAGAGAGAGAGAGAGAGAGAAAATACAAAAAAGAGAGAGGGTGAGATAGAGAATGAAACAGAGGGAATTAACAGAGTGGGGAGAAGTGATACAGAAAAAGAGTATCCAATGGGTGAAGAGGGGAAAGAGTGAAAGAGAGTCGTTTAGAAAGTGTAACTGAGAGTGAGAACGAGAAAGAGAGTGGGAGAAAGAGAGAGAGAGAGAGAGAGAGAGAGAGAGAGAGGGAGAAAGAGAGAGAGAGAAAGAGAGATAGAGAGAGAGAGAGAGCGAACAGTGGGGGTGCAGATAAGAAGAGGGAGAGATAGAATAGTGAAGTGTCAATGTTCCAGCACCCGAAAATATTTCAACAAAAGCCAACGTAAACACCCACAGAGTGGTAAATAAGATATCGACCCCTGATTTCTAACGCAGGTAAGTTTTTTCTAATTGTAAGTCTGGCGCAACACAATCTTTCTGTCTTCCATGTGGTTCACGAGGCGCTCTGCTGACGTTAAATGACCACATTATATTATATTTTGCCCTTAAATTCCTTGAAGAACATATTGGCCGCAATATATCGTTGCCGTTTCTATAGTCATTTTTTTTAAAGTGAGTAGGTTGTTATGCTACTGCACATGGAGAATCAGGCTTTCTATGTCAGTGTTCTCCTTCTCCTTGACTATAGGACATGGTGTGCCCTGCTATTTACCTATTGCTGGGTATTAGCATAGGTATTAGTACAAGTGAATGTAATGGATTCGACTGGAATTCGAATTTAGTCTCTCCTGCTATTTACCCATATCTGGAGGGAGAAGGAGATGATTCATATGTTTCAAATGGGTATTAGCACATAAGTGAATGTAATGGACTCGACTGGGATTCGAACTAGTTCTGTTCGTCTATTTACCCGTACCTGGGGGGGGGAAGTGGATTCATACGTTTCCCATTGGCATAAGCTCGTAAGCGAATGTAATGGTTTCGACTGGAATTTGAACTCGGTCTGTTCTGCTATTTACTCATAGATTAGGGGAGAAGAAGAGGATTCATACGTTTCCCATGGGTATTAGCACGTAAATAAATGTAATAGATTCAACTGGGGTTCGAACTCGTTCTGTTTAGCTATTTACCCGTAGCTGTGGGGAATAAGTGGATTCATACGTTTCCCATGGGCATTAGATCGTAAGTGAACGTAATGGTTTCGACTGGAATTTGAACTCGGTCTGTTCTGCTACTTACCCATAGCTTAGGGGAGAAGAAGAGGATTCATACCTTTCCCAAGGGTATTAGCACGTAAGTGAATGTAATTCGACTGGTATTCGAACTCGGCTCTCCGATTCCTTAATTGGCTATTCATTACTCCACCGTTCTTGCACCTAAATGGGCGTAGCCATGAAGAATTTACTTGATTTATTTTCAAGTTCATCGTGATAGAGCGAACTCAGCGAGGATAAAATTTGGTTTTCAAGCGTACCTTAAGCGCTGATATAATGCTTAATGGTTCCAAACGTTGATCAATTGACCGACAAATAGATATTGTTTTTCTTCCTGATAAATGATCCATTGCAACTTCCAAAAGCCAGTCAAGATAGAGGGTTACTGAACGATATTGTTTTAAATGAGAGGGAAAGACGAAGAAAGATATTTACCGGCCGACCATGGAGTTAAAGAGACCAATATTGTAGTTTTCAGGGAAGTATCCCCACGGGTGTATGTTCCTCAAAACAACACTTCAGGATAAGAAGCGGCCTGGGGTTGAACTTGCTTCTTAGTACGAACGAAATTGGGATGATGTTCCATTGTGAACATGACGGATACTAGCTGCGAATTTCTGAGCTACAGGAACTAAGGAATGCAATTGGTTCGAACATGTGCGATAGTCAGAGAGAAACGACTGAAGATAACCATTCGTACTGCATTTAAATTTAGAAAAAAGATCAGTTAGCAGAGAAGAAACTGTTATCATAGAATTTACTATTGCATCTATCTATTTCAACTACTAAATGATGAGACCTAGCCGCCAATCGAGTACTGCGCTTAAATTCATAAAGTCCGCGTACCATAGGCTCACTATGAAGGCAGGAGTAAATAGTTGTGTCATTTACATAACGAGCTGAGAACTGTTGACACCAGAAAAGTCATTTATAGAAATTAGAAACAACTTATGTCCAAGGATTGAGCCCAGTGGACCACCTGAATTTATGCAAAAACATCTAGAAGAGTGGCCATTCTAGACAACTTTCATTTCGTGATTTGGTAAGAAAAAAATTGTCTAGAAATACCATAAACTTTCAACATGTGAAGAAGACCAGTATTGCCAAACTTGTCAAATGTCTTTGAGTTAACATCTTCACTATTATCTAAAGCTTGATAGACTCTTTCAGCAAAAATCGTTAATATAACAATAAATGGCCTAGAGAAGAGAAAGTCATATTGCTTATCTAAAAGAAGACTCTGCGAGGTGAGAGGCTTAACCAATTCAGGGTTAATTGGAGCGTCTAATACTTTACCGAAAGTGGTAGAATGCTAATAGTTCGATAGTTAGAAGAATCAAATGGTTTGCCTGAGTTTTTTTAAAGACTGTAACCACAGAAGAGGATTATCAACAAGCAGGAAAGCAAGAGACATTTATTGCAGAGCTTAAAGTGAAGAGGAACATATTTCTTACGGACTATTTTAGGGTTACCATCAAGTTCACATGTTTTGTGAGGATACAGTTTTCAAATGATAGCAAGAACAATGAACAGTGTTTCATGCATATGTAACACTGTTACATATGCATGTAACATATCACTCAATAGCGATATCATAACATGTCATATTGATATAATTTCAATATCATAAGATATCACTCAATATAGACAGTATTAAGTAGAAAATCAGGCAAAGGCACGCACCATTAGTCAAGAGTAGAATTTAAAGAGAATTTACGAACAAAACATTTTATTTTATCAGCAGAAGTTGAGTGAAAAATTCAAATTGAGTGAAGAGTGGGTAATAGTAGATTTTCTATTATTTACCACGCTATTACAAATCTGCCGGTAATCAAGTTGGTTGGTTGTTTTTTTATGGCATATCAACCACTGTGGGTCATTTAATGCTAAATTAAGGTATATATATATATATATATATATATATATATATATATATATATATATATATATATATATAATGAAAAACAGACCATTTTAAGGTACCATTACAATAATTGATTTCACCAAAATCATTCTTAAAGGACTCCGGATCATCAGGTAACAATTCCAACAACGAAATGAAAAGAAAAATGGGATTAGAAAATGATGGGTAGTGTAATTTTTGTAATTTAACAAGGGGGGTGAGAGTTGTAGTTAAAGAGACAAGGTAGAGTATAGGGAGGGGTTAATTTCATATCTCTCTTAAGCATGCTTTATATTGGGGTAGGAGAGGTGACCGAACCTAGACCTATTTAGATGGTTAACTTAACGGAAATGATATATAGGAATGGGAGGTGAGTGGGGAGAAAAGAAAAGGAAAAATGGAAAAGAGAGAGGAGACAGACGACAGTGATACAGATATATCTAAATGAGTGTTACGGCAAAGAGAGAGGGGGAGAGGGAAGTGAATCGGAAGAGGCTGTAATTTTGTTTTAACAAAATTATGTAAAAATATATATACATACACATACATATATACATATATATATATATATACATATACACATATACATACATACACATATACCTATATATATATTAAATATACACTACTATTAAACATATAGCTGGCAATATTATTTTTTCAAAAACGCATAGCTGGCAACATTATTGTTTCAAAAACACATAGCTGGCAACATTATTTTTTCAAAAAACGTATAGCTGGCAACATTATTTTTTCCAAAAAATGTATAGCTGTCAACATTATTTTTCCAAAAAATGTATAGCTGGCAACATTATTGTTTCAAAAACGCATATCTGGCAACATTATTCTTTCAAAAACACATAGTTGGCAACATTATTTTTCCAAAAAACGTACAGCTGGCAACATTACTGTTTCAAAAACGTATAGCTGGCAACATTATTTTTCCGAAAACATTATCTGAAGCCTTGTTGTTGGACGTAGTTTATCGTCATACCCAGGAGGCGGATGTAGTTTATCGTAATACCCAGGACGCCCATTTTATCAGTAAACTAAGACTTGGCCTCTTTGACGACACGTTTATAATTTATTCGGGCGATATTATTTCTAATATTATATAATTTATTTGATAAAACTTTTGATAGTCCTGTTGTTACCGAACTGTTTATTCTTTATTTTCATATTTAAGATACAAAGATTGTTTATTCTCTATTTCACAACGTTGTGGTGAAATAATTGCAATTAGAGACATTTTACGCTACCTACAGAAAAGTAACTGACTTCAAGGACAGCGGTAAAAGAAATGAATTATGCTGAAGTCCCACGAATTGTCAACGAACTTGTGACAAAATACTGGTTCTGATGTTTCAAGGAAAGTGAAATCAGCCTCAAGATGTTCGGTTGTGGCATTCTGTTGTGGAAAAACAGGCCTTGTTTGAAATGATTTGGCAAGAAACAAGCACAAACGCTGTCTGTAGAACCTGGTTCTTTCCAAAGTACCATCAGACGTCACCTCTATAAGCTCGGCCTTATGAGGTTGTCGGGAAGTTGCCCAGCCTCAATGTGTGTGCATTTGCAAAGAACTGCCGGCAGATCCGTTTTATGGACGTATAATTGTAACTGGGAATGAAAATTTTCGTAATCCTAAAAAGAGAAATCAGTGGTTTCTTTTCGGCTAGTCTTTAGAACCTGCTGTCAAACAGTGACGGTTTGAACAGAGGGTTATGTTGTATGTTTGGTGGAATTTCGTAGGGGTATGTCTATATTTCTGAGATGAGGTATTATGTACATTATCTACATTATTCGGACTATTGTCCTCACCTTTGTCGGCATATTTATCACAACGATTCGGCCCTTCAGTATCTGTCTATATTTCTGAGATGAGGTATTATGTACATTATTTACATTATTCGGACTATTGTCCTCATCTTTGTCGCCATATTTATTACAACGTTTCGGCCTTTCAGTATCTGTCTATATTTCTGAGATAAGGTATTATGTACACTATTTACATTATTCGGACTATTGTCCTCATCTTTGTCGTCATATGTATTACAACGTTTCGGCCCTTCAGTATCTGTCTATATTTCTGAGATGAGGTATTATGTACACTATTTACATTATTCGGACTATTGTCCTCATCTTTGTCGGCATATTTATTACAACGTTTCGGCCTTTCAGTATCTGTCTATATTTCTGAGATGAGGTATTATGTACATTATTTACATTATTCGGACTATTGTCCTCATCTTTTCGCCATATATGACACAACGTTTCGGTCGTTGTACGCCCCGGCCTTCTTCAGGTGGTTGGAATGTCGAACTGAACCCTTTATTTCGTCCTCAAAGACACATGGCACAGTGGATAAAGGCGTTAGTTAGATCCAGTGACAAGACCCAAAGAGTGCCGGTTAAGGCAGTGGAGAGATTTCAGAGGGAAAATTAACAGGAGATAACTGATAACTGACATCCATTAAACATGGCACGTGGAACTAGAACAGTGTACCACAGAGCGAAATAAAGGGTTCGGTTCGACATTCCAACCACCTGAAGAAGGCCGTAGCGTACAACGGCCGAAACTTTGTGATAAATATGGCGACAAATATGAGGACGATAGTACGAATAATGTAAATAATGTTCGTAGGGGGTGTTTGAGTTTGACCCAGATGTTGATGGTTTGACAATGACCATTATGCTCAACATCTGCATCTTTATAATTATTTGAAAAATTGGCAGTCATTGGCGTAATCGAAGAAACCCTTGACGCAGAACAATGCCACAACATACACTGCCAATGTGACCAAGAGTAGATTTGAGGTAAGTGAGGGGCTGGAAGAACTTCCTACTTTCCAGACCTTGAGGTATAAAATTATTGCCTTTTCCGATCCATAACTTATTTCTTGTATGGAGGGAGGTTAAACAATGCGAATGAGGCTGGAAATGTGTTGAAACTTGACTAATGCATGGAATAATAATACAAAATAAAATGTACTTAGAACAAAATGTATTGAAACAAGAAAGTGTACACAATATTTACATATAGTCTTTGGTATATTCTTGGGAAGACCGTTCCTGGAGAATGTGTTGACCGAGTCGCAGTCGGGCAGAGTCTCTGGTTGAATCTCTTGATTCCTCCACTCTATACATAAAATACATTTTTATAGTAAAAGTACCAGCAATACATTATTATATATATATAAAACAAAATCAACGATACATATTTATAATAAAAATACCAGCAATACATATTTAAAGCAGATTTACCAGCAATAGAGAAAAATGATGAACATTATATTTTATCTCTAGTTGAAGCCATAAAACTGAGTTCAAATGATTTCGATTACGGGTTTAAATAACTGTTGAAACTTGACTAATGCATGGAATAATAATGCAACACAAAATGTACTTAGAACAAAATGTATTGAAACAAGAAAGTGTACACAATATTTACATATAGTCTTTTGTATATTCTTGGGAAGACCGTTCCTGGAGAATGGGTTGACTTAGTCGCAGTCGGGCAGAATCTCTGGATTGAATCTCATTGATTCCTTCGCTCGTCTTCCCGGTACCAACCGTATTTATATGGTCGGTACTCCATTATGCAAATTAGGTGGATCCTACCACAACAAAATGGTTGCAGGGAGTTATCGTATAAGACGGGAGTTGAACCTGTAGCAAAACGATGGTAACAGACAAAGGAATATGATATATTTTGATAAATAAATTCTTTTTGTATGTAATTTTTTGAACTAATAATCAAAACTTGAAATACGTATAACGATTTAGACTCAACTTAATATATATATATATATATATATATATATATATATATATTACTCCACCGTGTCTCGAATCCAGGTTGAATCCATTACATTCACTTACGTGCTAATACCCTTGAGAAAGGTGTGAGTACTCTTCTTCTCCCTCCAGCTATGGGTAAAATAGCAGGATAGACTGGGCTCTATAGCCTTGGATGGCAACTGGCCTAGGAGAAAGACAACTCTGAATTCAAAACCTGCGGAGGGTTGTTTGGGAACCTTGTCGCACGTAGTGCACCAGGTTTCTGTATTCGTCCCTTCAAAAAGTGTGGATGGTCCTGCACGAAACCTTCACCACTATAATCGAATCTCATGTGCCGGTGTCGGGCTGTCGGTTTCCTAGAAACTGATATGCTTGACCCTCATACGTCGAACCCGACGGGAGAATCGATATATATATATATATATATATATAGATAATATTAGTGGAAAATATACATACATATGAAAAATATATCTAAAAAATTCCCATACATGTATATTTTCAGAAAAAATTTTCCAAGAGGAAGGATCCAGGTAGAACTCAATGTCTAGGACAGAGTAAGGATAATTACGAAGCGGCCCTTTATGTAAACACATTTTTATTTTCCTTCGTCCCATCCCTCTCCCCCACCCTTTCCCTTTTTTTTTTTTTTTTTTTCCTTCCTATCCGAATTGTCTGTGGTGTGTATATGTCACCACGAAATGTATCTTTATGTATTAGACATCTGTCGACTTTCTTTCTCTCCTCTTTTTAAATCCACCCCACCCACATCTCCAAAAATTCTCTCTGTCACTCATCCTCATACTTACACTTTCTCTAAATTCTGTTTTGATTTCCGGAGTTATTTTTTTTTTCTGTTTTCATTTTGAATTTGTAGGTCTGATGATTTGGATCGTATTTACGATTCCAATGGAATAAATTATGACCATGGAATATTAGTGTTTAAGCCTTTTTTTTATTTTATATATATATATATATATATATATATATATATATATATATATATATATTGAACAATAAAAATATTGAAAAATTAAAATCTTCAGACACACTGGGTTGTATATTAATATTCTTTCGTTTTTATTATTATTTCATTTAGATTCCTCGACTAGTTTCGGCCAACATGGCCATCATCAGGAGAAAAAAATTCTGCTTGTTAGTAGCAGTGAAGTACAGAAATTAATGTCTTGATGGAGAAAATGAACTTTTGTCTGTAGTTTTCCTTTGTTTTTTTTTAATTTTTTTAAAATGAATTTTGGTCAGTCCTTGTGTTGGTCAAACAGTCTCTTTAAAATAAGAGCTGGATGGATTCATGCAGCTCTGAATTGCCTTAGTCATTTTGACAGATTTATTGGTTCCTGGAACCTTGTCATATATATATATATATATATATATATATATATATATATATATATATATGTCGCAGGCAGTACTTTTTCGCTGTATCACAGCTCTTCAGTGCGACTAGACAACCGAATGCCTCAAGCCAGGATTAAAACCCGACCGATGCAGCTAAATCTAGCGTATTGTTTTTACAAATGTAAACAAATGTCAATTAGTCAGAGTGCACAACAATTTTTGTCTTAGAAAAACAACACCCTGATGACGACATAGTGCTAATGTAGAAAGTATTTGGAATAAATGAAAATGTATCAATCTGGTAATTTTGTCTCTGTCTTCAATAAGGATATTAAGAAGCTTGTCCATGAATATGAAAATACGTAGACTAAATAATTTGTCTAAATTATTAAATCAGGGACAGACCATATGTAAATATAAAAGTGG
>CAHIKZ030000029.1:410000-422500 GCA_903632075.3 Acanthosepion pharaonis
TCACAACAGATTTTCCTTTTTCTTTCCTTTTCCTTTTTTCTTTCTTTGATTTTTTTCTAAACTTTCTTTCATTTTCACAATTGATTTTTCTTTATTTCTTTATTTTTCTTTTTTCTTTCTCGTTAATTTCCTTCTTTCGTCGTCATTTTTTTCATCACAATCTCCTTCTTTCTTATTTTCCTTTTTCCTTTTTCTTTTTCTGATTTGTCCCCTTTTTTTCTTTCTTTCTGTCTGTCTTTCTTTGTTTTTGTTTTACTTACTCTTCCTATTTCTTTTCTCATCCTATTTCTTTCTCAACCCTTTCTTTCTTTCTTTCTTTCTTTCTTTCTTTCTTGTTTTTTCTTCTTTATTCTGGTGCTTTTGTCTCGTTCTTATACACCTTTGCAACTTTTTATCTTTTGTTTCCTAGACTTTGTGTCCTGTCTTTATTTTTCTTACTAAGCAGTCTCTGTCGCCATATTTATTACAACGTTTCGGCCTTTCAGTATCTGTTTATATTTCTGAGATGAGGTATTATGTACACTATTTTCATTATTCGGACTATTGTCAAAATCTTCTTGCCATATTTATCACCAAGTTTCAGCCGTTACACGCTCCGGCCTTCTTCAGGTGGTTGGAATGTCGAACTGAACTTTTTATTTCCCTCACTGGAGTAGACTGTTCTAGTTCCACGTGCCATGTTGAATGGATGTCAGTTATCATTTATCTCCTGTTAATTTCCCTCTGAAAGTTCTTTGGGTCCTGTCACTGGATCTAACCAACGCCTTTATCCATTGTGCCATGTGTCCTTGAGGAAATATGGCGACAAAGATGAGGACAATTGTCCGAATAATATAAATAATGTATATAATACCTCATCTCAGAAATATAGACTGATACTAAGCAGTCTCTGTATTATTTCTCTCTTTTCATAACTTTTTTCCTCACCCTTTCTTTTTCGTTTCATTCTTTTCACGATTTTTCTTTCTCTGTTTTCTTTCGCAATTCTTTCTTTTTTCTTTCTTTTCTCAAATTTTTCTTTCTCTCTTGATCATTATTGTCTCTTTCTTTCTTTCTCTCTCTATTTTTATCATCTCTTTCTTTTTTTCTTTCTTTCTGTTCTGGAATCTTTCTTTATTTTCTCAAATCTTTCTTCCTTACACTTTCTTTATCGTCTCTTTTCACGATTTCTCTTTCTCTGTTTTCTTTCTTTTCTGAAATTTTTCTTTCTCTCTTGATCGTTATTGTTTGTTTGTTTGTTTCTTTCTTTCTCTATTTTATCATCTCTTTCGCTTTTTTTTATCATTTCTCGAATCTTTCTTCTTCAATCTTTCTTTTTCGTTTCATTCTTTTCACGATTTGTCTTTCCCTGTTTTCTTTCGCAATACTTTCCTCTCTTGATCATTATTTTCTCTTCCTTTCTCTCTCTCTCTATTTTTATCGTCTCTTTCGTTTTTTTCTATCTTTCTGTTCTCGAATCGTTCTTTCTTTATTTTCTCAAATCTTTCTTCCCCAATCTTTCTTTATCGTCCCTTCCTTTTCACGAGTTGTCTTTCCCTGTTTTCTTTCGCAATACTTTCTTTTTTTCTTTCTTTTCTCAAATTTTTCTTTCTCTCTTGATCGTTATTGTCTCTTTCTTTCTTTCTTTCTCTCTCTATTTTTATCATCTCTTTCGTTTTTTCTTTCTTTCTGTTCTCGAAACTTTCTTTATTTTCTCAAATCTTTCTTCCTTACACTTTCTTTATCGTCTCTTTTCACAACTTCTCTCTCTCTCTCTGTTTTCTTTCTCTTCTCGATTTTTCTTTCTGTCTTGATCGTTATTGTCTCTTTCTTTCTTTCGCTATTGTATCATGTCATTCGCTTTTTCTTTCTATCGTTTCTCGAATCTTTATTTCTTTAACGATCCAACAATATCTGTGTAATTAGAATCAACGAATATTGTAAGTACTTGCTATAAATTCTCCTCAATATAATACATATAATTTTGATACAGCAACGGAAAGAAAAAATGTTTATTTATCTTTCGTCTTCGGCCATTGTCTTATTGGAACAAGTCCTCGAAATATAAGTCCGACAGAATTTCAAAAGACCAAGCGCTAGAAAAACTCTTTTGGAAGTAAGTCCGTTTAAAATAATGTTCAGCGCACCTTCGTACATTCGTTTGAAGAACTTGTGAAATAATGACACTTCAAAGACACATTGTGCAGTAGATAAAAGCTTTGCTTGAAGTAATCCAGTGACTTGATTCAAAGAGTTTTGAGTTCAATACCTGCTTGCAGCAGAGGTGAACAAAAACATGGAAATAACTAAAACTGAGATATCCACACAAGAAACTAGAACAATCTACCCCGGTGGAAGAAATAATGGCTTCGGTTCGGAATTCCAACGCATATCTCCTGAAGATGGCCGAAGCGTACAACGGCCGAAACGTCATGAATATACAAATAAAGGTGAAGACTATAGTCCTAACAATGTAAATATTGTAAATATTTCATGACTTTTATGCAAATCGATTCGCATGTTATTTTTAAATGGCAGAGAATATATTTTGGATATTGAAGACATAAATAAATGCAGACTTTGAAAATAACTTCTCAGAAATTCTTATTTTTGGCATAAAAAAATTAAATGGCCTGAAATGAGGATATAGATTTTAGAAGCAATATTCTTGATTTTGAATAAAATAATTCTTAAATTAACTAGATCTACTTTTAAGGGATGTCGTATGTGATAGCATATTTACTATCGCATAGACATATTGTGGCTTCCCTCTGTCTTTTCTACAAGTACTTTCATGGCAACTGCTCTAACGAGCTAAGTTCACTGGTTCACCAACTGCATGAATTTAAGCGTGCTACTAGTTAGGCATATCAGTCCCACCCTTTCACTGTTTGAAAGGACTAAATATAGACATCTCTTCTACTCCAACAGCTTCTTATCTCGCACCTCCTGTCAGTGGAACTCCCTTCTTATCACTTGCTTCACTGATAGATATAATCTTCAAACATTCAAATATATGTAAATCGGTGGCACGGTGGAGACACCGTGGAGTAATGGATAGAGACACGGAGAGCCGAGATCGAATTCCAGTATATCCATTACATTCACATACGTGCTAAAACCGTTAGGAAAGGTATGAATCTTTTTCTTCTCTCTCCAGCTTTGGGTAAATAGCAAGAAGGATCGGGTTCTATAGCATTGAAAGGCAACTGGTCTACGGCAGAAAGATATGACAACCTACTGCAGGAAAAAAATCTGCCTCGTCAGTCATGTATTTAAAGATAAATGATTGCCTCCGCGTGTAACACGCATGGCATATAACTGAATGTCAATCGACATCTTCTGATGCCTTGACCTTTATCCCTGTTCTTCGCTTTACAATTTTCTCAAACTGTTATGGTCCGTTTCCTTGTACCACGGTAATAGTCCAAGGTAGAACCTATAAAGAAGAACTCGAAGGTGGATATGGAATAACACAGATATATTACAAACAGGAATATATACAGAGAAGTAGAAAGTGTTAGTACGAACAATCAGGTTTAGTAGTAATTGCTTGAACGCGACTCTGTTTCGGACTGCCTCTGACTCGACTGACTGACTCGCTCGTTCTGACTGACTGACATACTCCTGACGGACTTCACTCCAGACTTCAGACTGAACTCTAGACTTCAGACGGAAGGGTATTTAGTCACCCCCCCCCCACGAAGGCATAATGTGGCACAAGGCCGGTTTAACGTGGGATCTCCGATCCCGTGGACTCGGCCAAAAAATGCCCTTTGAACCCGTATAAACGGGTTCTGGGTCGGTTTACCTCCTCGAAAAAGACTCCGCCATTCGGCGTAGCCTCGTTCGGGTTCCTCCCCGCCTGAAGGCAGAGTTTAACCGATCAGCCGGTCGCTCGACTTCAGACTGAACGGTATTTAGTCACTCCTACGAGGGCATCATGTGGCACAAGGCCGGTTTAACGTGGGATCTCTGAGGCTGTAGGCTCGGCCAAAAATATGCTCTTTGAACCCGTATAAGCGGGTTCAGGGTCGGTTTACCTCCCCGAAAGAGACTCCGACCTTCGGCGTAGCCTCGTTCGAGTCCCTCCTTGCCCGAAGGCAGAGAGTTCAACCGGTCAGCCGATCAGCCGGTCTCCCGACTTCAGGCTGAACTCCCTGCTTCCTCTTGAGGCGCAGTATTTATTACGCATGGAATAGTCCATTATGTTATTATGGGTAAGGTTCCATAACACAGACATTCCTTCTTTACTCTTACTCTCTCACTTTCTGTAACTCCTTGCGTGCTCGTGGCTCTCCTACCTTGCTTGGAGTGATTTGCTTAAAAAAAAAAGCGCCAATCTTTTCCGACTAGAAAATATTTTTATTAATTCAAATAAAAAAAAAACTTTAGTGAATGTGCCATCGGCAAGGCAGTTAGCAGCACAGAGAATGGTTTACATTTCAACTCTAAGCGAGATAACGAAATTTCTTTTTGCGCTGTTGACCTTGGGAGATGCGAATAGGCATAAATTATACGACTGCCATTAAAAAAATTTTTCATATCGAAACTTTATATAAATCAGTCAGATATTTTACAAATAAATAAATAAAAAAAAATAAAATATGTAGTTTTTTTTTTGACAGAGATTAAAAAAAATTATGAGAACAGTATTTAATTTGAGGCGCTGTACATATTTACTTGCATTAATGATTTGCGAATTTTTATAATATTTATGCCAAACCTCATTAGTAGGCCTAGTATAAAAATAAATACAATTGGGAGTCGATAATAATAATAAAAAATTAACAGCAAGTCTTCAACTGCAGCAGCAGCAATTAAAATATGAGCAGCAGCAGCAGTCCAAGCATGACAGGCAGCAGCTGCAGAAGTTACAACCTAATCAGCAGCTAAGGTTAAATTTAAGGCTCTAAAATTACTACATGAACAGTAGATAAAAAAAAAGTTGCTGTGTAAATTTGGTGACAATTTCTAGGTCGGACATATTATTTGAATCTCTGTACAGCAAAGTCATTTGGTTTATGGCACGGAGGTTTTCAACACTTTGTGAATGTGAAGTCTAACAGATTCAAACAATATAAGTCTTATATGTGTTGTTTACCTTACGATAACCTTCTGCGGATTTTTCTAAGAATTATTTCCCGAAATTAGGCTTGAGAAAAATAGAGTTTTAATTTTCTCTGATTGGTCAAATATTTCACATGATGATGATAATTTCTAACCAATAGACACTTTGATTTAAACAGCGTGTGTTGTATTGTGACATATTTTTTGCAGGTTTGTAATATTGTCTGTTAATGGGTAAAAAAATAAAGTTTGAGCGTGTTTTATTATTGCATGTATGTGGGTATGAAATTGTGCTGGAAACGGGTTCATATCCTATATATATTACTGGGATTAGATACCAAATGTAGATGCAGAATGTTTTTAGCATATTTGTAATATTGACCGTTACTGGGTAGAAAATAAAATATGGAAATAAGGTTCATTTCCTATATATATTACTGGCATTAGATACCAAATGTAAATACAGATGTTTTTATTCGTATTTTTAATTTTAAGCAATTTAAATATGCAATTATGCTGTATTAATGTTAATATAAAGTCAACGTCGGACGTTTCGGTCTATTTTAGACCATCTTCAGGACATTTTCATTTAAACATAATTAACATTACAACATATAAAAATTCAACACGAAAAGACGATGGACATAAGAGCACAACTAATCCAAACAGATAACTGAAATTTTTATATAAGATCAGCGTTCCGTTTAAATATGATCACGTTGTGAAAACGTATTCGAAGATGATTTCCAAATATTAAAATATTAAAAAAGTCGATTGAACTATTTTATATAAACAGTTCAAGAAATCCCTTCCGTTGATATAGGAATACGCAGAGATCAATAGGTTCTTATATCTTCATACATTCTTGAAGTCCTCCACGTTACAAAGCAAATCAAAAATGATTTCACAATATCAGAACGATGGAACAATTTTAAAAACAGTTCGATAATAAATCCTTTCCTTACTTGATCAATAGATTCTTATATTTTCGTACAAGCTTGAAGTCTTCCATGTTATAAAGTAAATTCAGGTTTGTATTTCCAGTAGACAGTATGTAAGCAAATATATGGATATAGATCCGACAGTATGAAGAAAAATATACAGAAAAAACAAGCTTGTATGAAGATATAAGAATCTATTGATCTCTGCGTATTTATATTAAATCGTTGAATCCAATTGAGAGAACTCAATTTGATTTAACGAAGAGTCTTGCATTATTAGCCGTAGTAGTCACTGTTTACAAACCCCATTCCTCCCCAGAGAGCTCAACCGAAATAAATTTTTCAGGAGCATATATATATATATATATATATATATATATATATATATATATATATATATATATTTGTCCAAATATAGCAGTGGTGTATACGGAATAATTTCCAATAACAAAAATACTATTCTTAAAATAGTGCTCAAAACAGAGTAGAACAAATATAATTTATTCAAAAATTATAACATAAATATGTTATAAAATCACTACAAAAATAGCCATTTTGTTTCAACACTTCTGGTGTTTTATCAAGTGATGGTGTTGAAGGTAGAATAAAGTGTTTAAAAGATTCAAATCAATCAAACACCCCTTGCTAGGGGAAACACACACACACACACACACAGAATATATATACATGTTTAGAAGACAGTACTGTTATGCTGTATTACTGCTCCTCAGTGCAACTAGGCATCCGAATGCTTCAAGCCAGGACCGAAACCCGACCAATTTGGTGTCAGTCAGAAGATGTACTTGTTGATTTTCTTTAATCATTTCACCCCAAACAAGGCAACAAAGCCACTCAAAGTGGTTAGTGAGTGTTATAGAATCTAAGGACAGGAAACCTTATTAATGAGATAGAACGATAAAAGAACAGGAAAGAAGAAAACAGAAGATAACGATTGTTACTTTATGGATACTTTTGAAGATCCAAGTTGACTGGGAAGCAAGAAGCCGGAAGAGAGTTCCAAAAGCGAAAATTGTAAGAGAGGAAAATGTTAACATAGAACTGGGGTCACAGTCCTTGTATTTGTACTAAGTCGGTCCTAAAATAGGTTCGACGTACAAAACGGAGATATAATAGTTGACGCAGAGTAATCTGGTTGCGGTCGCTGACTTTAGTAGACCGGTCGTCCGGCATCGACTTGACCCACTGAGCGATATTGAACGAGGGTATCAGACCGTGGGATCTCGAGCCCGTGACGGGTTCAGGGTCGTTTTACCTCCCGAACGAAATCCGCCCTTCGACGTAGCCTCGTTCGGTTCCTCTCCGCCGGAAGGCAGAGGTTCAACCGGACAGCCGGTCGTCCATCAGACTGAACTCAGACCGACCCACTGAAGGTCACCCCCCCGAGGGGTTTAAGGCCGGTTTAACGTGGGATCTCCGAGCCCGTGATCTCGGCCAAAAAATATGCTCTTTTAAAACCCGTACAAACGGGTTCAGGGTCGGTTTACCTCCCCGAACGAGAATCCGCCCTTCGACGTAGCCTCGTTCGGGTTCCTCTCCGCCCGAAGGCAGAGAGTTCAACCGGACAGCCGGTCGTCCGACTTCAGACTGAACTCAGACCGACCCACTGAGCAGTATTTAGTCACCCCCCTACGAGGGCATCATGTGGCACAAGGCCGGTTTAACGTGGGATCTCCGAGCCTGTGGGATCTATGAGCCTGTGGGCTCGGCCAAAAATATGCCCTTTTAAAACCCGTACAAACGGGTTCAAGGTCGGTTTACCTCCCCGAAAGAGACTCCACCATTCGACGTAGCCTCGTTTGGGTTCCTCCCCGCCCGAAGGAAGAGTGTTCAACCGGTCAGCCGGTCGTCCGACTTCAGACTGAAATCAGACCGACCCATTGAGCGACTCCTCGTTACTCTTACTACTCCTACTTATTATAGAGTCTATTAACTATAGAATAGGTGTGTTCCACTATAACATATATATATATAGCTGTTGTAACTGTAAAATGATTAGACTTTTCTGAGCGTAAATTGTCTAGGTACATTGGCGGACAGTAATTGAGAGATATCAAACTAAATGCAGAAAATAAAATCTATATCATTCATTATCCAGTGTAACCCCATCTACAAAACACAAACCAGTAATGGGAGGAGAAATTGTCTCATGTAGCTGTTTACCCTTTTCTTATGTTCTTTTTATAGTACCGTCTCCACGCAAGACGTAGATGATCATGGCTCTCCACAATTTCCTATCCTTTGTAGCTCTTAATATATTTGTTATTTTTGTTTTCACTTAAACCTTCTCCCGCATTCCATTTACTCAAGGTCACTAAATATATCATGTGTTGTTTTCTTCTGATCTTTCTATCTTCAATCCGTCCTGTGAGTATCAGATTTTCCAATCCCATTTTCCTCGTTATGCACCCTAGAAATTTAAACTGTCTCTACCTGATGTTATGTATAAGTTTTCTTTTTGTGTCCATTTTCTCTAAAATGTCGTTTCATGGTATCGTCAGTGTCTTTTTGTAGGACATTCCTGTTGCTTCCCGTCTCTTCTTCATCTGTGCGGAGATTGTCCAGCATTCACTGCCATATAGGAGGACAGACACCACGTAAGAATTCAGTACTCATTTCTTTGTCCCGATCGAAGTTTTTCTTGTCTCTTAATACTCTGCTTAGCTTTTAGAATGCATCTTTAGCCATCCCAATATGCCTTTGGATTTTACTGGCGCACTTTCCGACTAACGTTAAAACACTTCCCAGATTTAATTCTTTTACTTGTTTCTTTTTGGTATATTTTGTAATTTGCATTTAGGGATCATCTTTTTGCTAACAACCATGTATTCTGTCTTCTTAAAGTTGATGATTAATCCGTTCTTCTCTCTTTCCTTCATTACACGAGTTGTGTCTTTGTCCGAAGACAGAAACACAAGGAGATGAAGGGGGATTAAGGACTAGGGTATTAGAATAAACCTTTTGTATTCTAATTTGCTACTATAATATACACAAAAATATATTATTCATTCCTAATGATTAAAGTGTCTTCTTTGTTAATTCTATATCCGCCTCCTTTGGAATTTATCTTTAAATCATTATACACAACTCATTTTGGGCAACAAAAATTGTATTTATGCAAGATTATGGTGACTGTTCAGTGGTCTGAATTTGGCTTCATTCTAAGTATGTATCTTTATATTTGTGTGCATATATATATATATATATATATATATATATATATATATATATATATATATATATAAGCAAATATATATATAGATCCGACAGTATGAAGAAAAATATATACGGAAAAAACAAACAAAAATCCTTATATAAAATTTATACTGTTTTAATGTTAATATGTCAACGTCGGACGTTTCGGTCTAATAAACCATCTTCAGGACATATTCATAAAATATAATTAACGTTATCAAATTTTAGGAATACGTTTTCACAGCGTCGCCCACGTGACGACAACGTGACCATGTTTTAAACGGAGAGTTGATCTTATAAAACTTTCAGTTATTTGTTTGGATAAGTCTTGTTCTTATGTACATCGTCTTTGTCATGTTGTATTGATAATGTTATAATTTATGAATATGTCCTGAAGATGGTTTATTAGACCGAAACGTTTGACGTTGAGATATTAACATTAAAACAGTATAAATTGTATATAAGGATTTTTGTTTGTTTTTTTCCGTATATATTTTTCTTCATATATATATATATATATATATATATATATGTGTGTGTGTGTGTGCGCGCGCGTGTACATATATATAATAAAATATACACTATATTATATAATATAATAGCTGCACAAAAATATATTGGTCATTCCTAATAAATAAAGTGTCCTCTTTGTTAATTTTGAATCAATCAATTTCAGAATTTAACTTTAAATCATTATACACTTTTCATCTTGGATGACAAAAATTGTACTAATGCAAGATTATGGTCACTGTCCAGTGGTCTGACTTTGGCTTCATTCTAAATATGTATCTTTATATTTGTGTATATATATATATATATATATGGATGGCAACTAGTCGAGGAGAAGGGCAACTCTGAATTCAAAACCTTCGGAGGGTCGTTTGGGGACGTTGTGGCATTCGGTGCACCAGGTCTCTCTATTCGTTCCTTCAAAAAGTGTGGATGGTCCGGCACGAAGCCTTCACCACTATAATCAAATCTCATGTGCCAGTGTCGGGCTGTCGGTTTCCTGGAAACTGATCTGCTTGACCCTCATACGTCGAATCTCGACGGGAGAGTCGATATATATATATATATATATATATATATATATATATATATATATATATATATATATATATATATATATATATATTATAATAGTTGCACAAAAATATATTACTCATTCCTAATGATTAAAGTGTCCTCTTTGTTAATTTTATATCAATCAATTTCAGAATGTTGTTACTAAATACGCGACGCACCCTGAGGAAACACTGGAAAACCGTATGAGTTATTTTGAAAATAATGTCCGATTATAGACGAAACCTTTTATTATTATAATAGTTGCAAAAATATATATATTCAATTATATGCCATGCGTGATAAACGATCATTCGATATATAACTGACGAGGCAGATTGATTTCCCGCAGAAGGTTGCCATTTTTTTTTTCGGTAGACCAGTTGCCATCCAAGGCTATAGAACCCAGTTTGTTCTGTTATCTATCCATAGCTGGGAGGAGAAGAAGAGGATTCATATCTTTCGCAAGTGTATTAGCACGCAAGTGAATGTAATGGATTCGACTGGAATTCGAACTCAGCTCTCAATCCGAACCGCTATACATTATTCCACCGTACGTCCCCAACAAATATATACTCATTCGTAATGATTAAAGTGTTCTGTTTGTTAATTTAATATCAATCAATTTCAGAACTTAGTTCTCAAATATGTGACGCACCCTATGTATAGACTGCAAAATAATATATATTGTTAGAAAATGTTCTCCAATTTTAGAATAAACCTCTAAATCGTCTTCTGATGTATTATTACAATAGTCGCTCAAAAATATCTTACTCATCCCTAATAAATAAAGTGTCCTCTTTGTTAATTTTATATCAATCAATTTCACAATTTAACTTTAGATCTCCTCTTGGATAACAAAAATTGTACTAATGCAAGATTATGGTGACTGTCTAATGGTCAGACTTTGGCTACATTCCAATTATGTATCTTTATAATTGTGTGCACACACACACATATATATATATATATATATATATATATATACATATACATATACATATACATATATAAAATAGCCATTTTGTTTCAACCCCTCCGGTGTCTTATCAAGGGATGATGCTGAATGCAAAATAAATGGTTTTAAAAGTTTCAAATTAATAAACAATCCATCGTAAGGGGAAAACGCTTTTATAAAAGCGAGAATAACCAATCGAAACACAAGTATAGGGGAATTAAAAAAACTTGACAACGAAGTAAGGTTATAATAGTTATTAAGAGCTTTAAAGTTGGGATTATACTAAAATAGAATTTATTCTAACCAATGTATTAAATTATATGATAAAATTTGATATTAAAATTAAAAGTAAAAAAATTAGCAATTTTAAAATCTAAATTTAATCTCTATTAAGTTTAAAATTATAAAATTACTGAGGAGAAAAGAAAAAAATATATATGTTATTCAATTTATTTCTTCACTGAAATTACATTAGAATAGCTCACTTATATATATATATATATATATATATATATATATATATATATATATATATATATATGTGTGTGTGTGTGTGTGTGTGTGTGTGTGTGTGTGTGTGTGTGTGAAAAATATATAGAAAATAGGAAAGAACTCGTTAGGTAAATAATCCAAAGTATTTTTGTTATTTAAATTTTTTTAAAAATAGTGACTCGATATAAATAGTATATAAATATAATTATTTATTTAAAAATATGAATCTTGAATATACCAAACTAATTAAAACCTACTTTGTAAATTTTTTCAGAAATTAAGTTATTCAAAAAAAAAAAAAAAAACGCTTGAAGATGGAACAGAGCTTACTTTAATTCAATTTAATTCAAATAATTATATTGAAGTTTTCGGCTCCTGTTTTGAAACATGGGAACTCTTATGTAGCGTATTGGAATCATATTTTTAAATAAACAATTATATACATATATATATATATATAAAATATATATTATAATATTTGCACAAAAATACATTACTCATTCCTAATAATTAAAGTGTCCTCTTTCTTAATTTTATATCAATCAATAACAGAATTAAACAGAAAACAAAAAAATATCCGTCATCAAAAAACTGAAAAAAAAAAAAAGAAGAAAAGAAGAGTTGCGTTTACGTTTTTGCATGAATTCAACCTTTGTGTTAATGATTCTCAATCTGCTGCCAACAATAACAATGTAGAGGGGGATGCTTCACTTGTGATCAGATAGTACGGCTCTGGTTACTAAAGTTCCACAGTGGGGATACGAGTCTTGTCACTTCCCCCATAT
>CAHIKZ030000029.1:432500-450000 GCA_903632075.3 Acanthosepion pharaonis
TTCCTAACTCCTGCTCTTTTTATTTTTCCATCCCTTTAATATTTTTTCTCAGATTATTTAACATTTATTAACCCCTTGCATCTTAGTGGCTTTATCACCTGACCCGTGGTGAAATGATAAAAAAAATATGGCTATAGGTACGCATTATCCCTCGCACCCGCTATAACTAAATAACCTTAAGCCTGTATATGATATGTTATCGACAGACACTACAAACACAACTCTGTTATAGACAGACATGAATTGATTTACGCATACAATGAGCTGTGAACCTTGCAGACCACATCGTAAGCAAAGGAGACACATTCTGTTTTAAATCTAGTAATTATGTCTACGTTTTATATTATATCCTTTGTGTAGACCTGATAGAAGAAGAAGAAGAAGAAGAAGAACGTGGAGGAGAAGAAGAAGAAGAAGAAGAAGAAGAAGAAGAAGAAGAAGAAGAAGAAGAAGGAGGAGAAGAAGAAGAAGAAGAAGAAGAAGAAGAACGGGGAGGAGGAAGAGGAAAAGAAGAAGATAAAGAAGAAGGAGGAGGAGGTGAAGAAGAAGAAGAAGAAGAAGAAGAAGAAGAATGACGAGAAGAAGAAGAAGCAGGAGGAGGAAGAGAAGAAGGAGGAGGAGGAGGTGAAGAAGCAGAAAAAGAAGAAGAAAAAGAACGGGGAGGAGGAAGTGAAGAAGAAGAAGAAGAAGAAGAACGGGGAGGAGAAGAAGATGAAGAAGAAGAAGAAGAACGGGGAGGAGGAGGAGGAGGAAAAGAAGAAGATAAAGAAGAAGGAGGAGGAGGTGAAGAAGAAGAAGAAGAAGAAGAAGAAGAAGAAGAAGAAGAAGAAGAAGAAGAAGAAGAATGACGAGAAGAAGAAGAAGCAGGAGGAGGAGGAGGTGAAGAAGCAGAAAAAGAAGAAGAAAAAGTACGGGGAGGAGGAGGAGAAGAAGAAGAAGAAGAAGAAGAAGAAGAAGAAGAAGAAGAAGAAGAAGATGACGAGAAGAAGGAGGAGGAGGAGGAGGAAGAGAAGAAGAAGAAGAAAAAGGAAAAGAAGAAGAATGACGTGAAGAAGAAGAAGGAGGAGGAGGAAGAGGAGAAGAAGAAGGAGGAGGAGGAGGAGAGGGTGAAGAAGAAGAAGAAGAAGAATGACGAGAAGAAGAAGAAGAAGAAGAAGAAGAAGAAGAAGAAGAAGAAGAAGAAAACAATAATAATCAAAGGTATTATAAAAGTATCGGCGCGGAGTTAATTTAAATGTGCATTTTTTTTTATCTAGCCTCATATGTGCTTAAGAGGAATTTCTTAATATGTATGCAAGGACTCGAGATTTTGGACTTCCAGTTCAAAAGGCTCCTTGGATCTGGGAATATCATAATTCTTAAATTTTCCTTTTAGCAAACGTTTCAAATATTCTTGTGGTTGTTATAAGTCTTCGCCTTTTTTAAAAAAAAATTCCATCTTACGATCAGATCCCTGTTGTTATTTTCTTTTAAATTCCACACATAGTCAGCGAGTCAGATAGAACACCTAAGACTTAATAGCATGAATAACGACCTATGATTGTACCATCTCACGTACATCCTATATTTCAGCAGAAGTAATAGATATTAATGGCCGAAATAAAAAGTACATAGAATATAATGAAGGTACTTTCAAACGTCATCGTCTTTGCATACTATTATTTTATTGCTCTGTTACTTACATTGAGCTCTCTTTGGATTAATGTCCTCTTTGGAATTATCCTACCAATTACCAATTGTCATTATATATATATATATATATATATATATATATATATATATATATATATATAAAAGAAATATAATGTAGTGGTTCCAACGAGAGAAAAGTATGTATATTAAAAAGAAGAGAAGAGAGGTGCCGCAAACGTTTTTGGTTGTAATGTGGATTTATTTAGAAAAAATATTATGCTTTGTTTTACATAATTTTACGACACGGGTTTCTGGTCTCGCGACCGTCTTCAGGTAAAAGTGGAGATTTCCACATATTATTAAAAATAATAATTAATTTTTCCTCATGTTCAATGTTAAATATTCTCGATATGAGACATTTTCTGTTTGTGTGTTGGTAATCTGAATTTCCCTCTCTCTCTCTCTCTCTCTCTCTATATATATATATATATATATATATATATATATATATATATATGTTATGAAATGGACAAAGTCCGACGATTATTTTAAGACATTTTTTATGTTTATACATTCTTTTTATAAACACAAATATTTAACAAAATGATCTGTTTATAACAAACAGTATTAAACAACATTTACCGGCCTGTCTGTAAATGTTGTTTAATACTGTTTATTATAAACAGATTTTCTGAAATATTCTATAAAAAAGAATGTATAAAATAAAAAATATATATATATATATATATATATATATATATATATATATATATATATATATATATATATATAAAACATTAGGCAGCATATGATTTACATATTAAAGAATAATCACATAGAATTAATCAGAAGTATTAATGCGATTATTGGCTAGAAAACATAATATATGCATTAAAATCCTGTTCATCCAGAGTGCGAGTTTTGATCCTTGAAGAAAAACTTGTTGTCTGTAGTTTTTCAGTTTATTTGATGTTAAAATGCTAGTACTTACGGACGGCCTTCCATCCATCATCAGGCATGTGTTGTTTATCTTATAAAATCAAAAACTTGAGACGATATATCTGTATGTCGACCGAAAGATGTTTTTTGAATATCTGCTATTGTTGACGGGTGTGTAAGATCGTGGATTTTAATGCATATATTATGTTTTCTAGCGATGGATGTCGCCAATAATCGCATTAATACTTCTGATTAATTCTATGTGTGATTATTCTTTGTATATATATATATATATATATATATATATAATAAAAAAAGGCTTAAACACTAATATTCCATGGTTAGCATTGATATAGGAAGTTTTTTTCTGAAATTAATTGATAAACATTTCCACAGTAAACATCCACCACGTAAAATTTTCAATAGAAAGACTCTAAAAATTAGTTACTCATGCGTTAGAAATATAGAGAAAATCATACCTTCCCATAATTGCAGAATACTTAAAACACTACCACAGTAATGGAACTCAGTCTAGTAACCCTACCTGCAATTGTAGGAAAAAAGGCCATTGTCCAATCGGGGGTAAATGTAACCATGGAATATTAGTGTTTAAGCCTTTTTATTATATCCTTACTCTGTCCTGGACATTGAGTTCTACCTGGATTCTTCCTCTTGGCATTTTTACTTTAAAAAAATATACATGTATCGGTATTTATATATTTTGCATATGTATGTATATTTACCACTAATATTATCTATCTATCTATCTATCTATCTATCTATCTATCTATCTATCTGTCCTGGACATTGAGTTCTACCTGGATTCTTCCTCTTGGCATTTTTACTTTAAAAAAATATACATGTATCGGTATTTATATATTTTGCATATGCATGTATATTTACCACTAATATTATCTATCTATCTATCTATCTATCTATCTATCTATATATATATATATATATATATATATATATATATATATATATAGATATATATATATACAGCAAATAGAAATGTATGGGAAGGCCGGTTCTATAAATATAAAGCTATCCACGACGACACTAGAAGCCCTCCGGGATTCATAAAGGTGATCTAGTTGACACAATAATTAAAAATCACAGGTAAAACGACACAGAATTTGCTAAAGTCTTTAATCAAGGAATAATCACGGCCACTCTATAAATAAACAGTGAAAGATCTTTACCTCAGTGGCGCTGGGCAACAATTCAGCGCCGCTATGGGAAGGAACCTAGCAAAAAAATAAAGAACATCCAGATTACCTCGTCGAACAAAGGAGATGGGATTGTTATTATGAATAAGAAGGACAACGTTCATTTACTAATTAACTATAACAACACACATAAATAAATAAATTGAAAATAATTACTTATAAATAAATAAATAAATAAATAGAAAATAATAACTTATAAGTAAATAAACAGAAAATAGTTACTTATGAATAAATAAATAGAAAATAATTACTTATAAATAAATAAATAGAAAATAATTAATAATAAGTAAATAAACAGTAAATAATTACTTATAAATAAATAGAAAATTATTACTCATAAATAAATAGAAAATAATTACTTATACGTAAATAAATAGAAAATAATTACTTATAATTAAATAAATAGAAAATAATTACTTATAAGTAAATATTTTGAAAATAATTACTTATAAGTAAGTAAATAGAAAATAATTGCTTATAAATAAATAAATAGAATATAATTACTTAATAGTAAATAATTAGAAAATAATTGCTTATAAATAAATAAATAGAAAATAATTACTTATAAGTAAATAAAGAGAAAATACTTATAAATAAATAAACAGAAAATAATTACTTATAAGTAAATAAATAGAAAATACTTATAAGTAAATAAATAGAAAATAATTACTCATAAATAAATATATAGAAAATAATTGCTTATAAATAAATAAATAGAAGATAATTACTTATAAGTAAATAAACAGAAAATAGTTACTTATTAATAAATAAATAGGAAATAATTACTTATAAATAAATAAATAGAAAATAATTACTAATAAGTAAATAAATAGTGAATAATTACTTATAAATAAATGAAAATAATTACACATAAATAAATAGAAAATGATCACTTATAAGTAAATAAATAGAAAATATTTACTTATAATTAAATAAATAGAAAATAATTACTTATAAGTAAATATATTGAAAATAATTACTTATAAGGAAATAAATAGAAAATAATTGCTTATAAGTGAATAAATAGAAAATAATTACTCATAAATAAATAGAAAATAATTACTTATAATTAAATAGATAGAAAATAATTACTTATAAGTAAATATATTGAAAACAATTACTCATAAGTAAATAAATAGAAAATAATTGCTTATAAATAAATAGAAAATAATTACTTATAAGTAAATATATAGAAATACTTATAAATAAATAAACAGAAAATAATTACTTATAAGTGAATAAATAGAAAATACTTATAAATAAATAAATAGAAAATAATTACTGAAACACAAAAATTTAATAAATTGATTAGGAAACTATTTAAAAAAAATCATATCTTACTACAGAGTAATAACACATCACCCTAGTTTACCCAAAGTTTACGCTCGCCCTAAACACCATAAAACAGACATCACAATGCGCTCAATTATTTAAGGAATACACAGTGCTCCGTACAAACTAGAAAAAGCCATAACAAACATTGTATCCATTCTTCAAACAATCAGTCCATCACATATAGAAAAATTCAGGAAGCCTAACTGAGAAACTAAAGGTAACAAACTTGTGGCCAGTCTAAATATAAAATCCCTTAACACCAATGTTCCGATTCAAAAATACTTAAATCTCCTAAAAAGCATCTAACATGAACAGAAACCTCTCCCTACGAATAACTAAAATAATTAAAAAAAATGACGTCTTATTACCAATCAATGCAATCTCCCATTTAATAATAACTTTTATTAAGAAGGAAATGGATTAGCAATGGGATCGCCTCTTAGTGCCCTGATGGCAAGCATTTTCTTATAATTTCTCGTATCGGGCACTTTCCATTAATTTACTTTCCAACTATAACGACAGACATAAATTAATAAATGGAAAATCATGACAGGAACACAAAAATTTAATAGGGTGATTAGGAAACTAATTAAAAATGAAAACAAACCATGGTATAGACTAATAGGATTTCACCCCAGAATATCCAAATTTTAAGGCCTCCTTAAACCCCATAAGACAAACATCTCAATGCGTCACATTATCCCAGGTATCACCACAAACTGGCGAAAGCCATAAAAAAAATCAAATAAAACTGACAAACTCCTGGCAAGTTTAGATCGAGGTCTTCATCTCGTCTACAGTCACTTTCCCTCAGACTTGATGTGGCTTCCCTCTGTCTTTTCATGGCACCAGCTCTGATGAGCTTTTTTCACTGGTGCCCCAACTGCATGAATTTAAGCGTACCACTAGGTTGGCATCTCGGTCCCACTCGCTCAGTGTCTAAACAGTTAAATGTAACCGCCTCTTCTACTCCAACAGCTTCTTCTTTTGCACTTCCCGACAGTGGAACTCCCTTCCTCTTACTTGCTTCCCTGATAGTTATAATCTTCAAATATTCAAATGTAATGTCAATCGACATCTTCTGATGCCTTGACCTTGATCCCTGTCCTTCTCTGTATTCATAAACCAACCCTCTTTACTCTTGCTCTCACTCTCTGTTATGAAGTCCTCCCCTTTTTCATATAAGTGGACTCGACCAGAGTGTTACTGGGACTGTTGCCGTTAAATACCCTGAGTCAGTCAGAATATACAGAGATTGATAGAGATTAGGAGAGTGAGCAGAGATTGTGATGGAGTTGGAGGTAGAGTAATAGTGTGAGGTAACCGCTTGTAGAAGTCAGTTACAAGCACGTAGACTCTAAGGAAGTCCTACTTCGAGATTGATATATATATATATATATATATATATATATATATATATATATATATATATATATATTATTACGACTGACCGCGTTCCTGGATTTACTAACAGTATTACCCATTGTATTATTGTGTAAATACATTTAATTTCTCATCTTTATTTCTTGCGTTTGTGATTCATTGGAGACCGAATTTCATCTCGGAATCTACAACACTCTCTGTAACCCCTTGCGTGCTAGTGGCACTCCTGCCTTGCTTGGGGTGAAATGCTTAAAAAATCACTTTAAATTAACGTCCTGCTTGAAAAATGCTTAACTCCCTTTATAAATACATCTAACATAATCAAAGATAAAACTCTCATTACCAATAGTTGAAACAGTAAAAATTTGTCATCTCATCACCAATCAATGCTTTTTCACATTTAGCCATAATTTTTATAAACAAAAATAACGATTACCAATGGGATATCCCCTAAATGGGGTAATGGCATGTATTTTTTTTTTTTTTAGAATTCCTTGAATCTAGTCTTTTCCAAGATATTTTACCTAACCAATCAATAAACTTCCGATATATTGATGATGCGCTGTTAATATATTTACCTGATCTCTATCTATAAAAGTCAGGACGTGTGTGTGTCTGTGTGTGTGTGTATGTGTAACGAAGGCACGGCCGCAATTTTCGACGTATTTGCTCCAAGTTAGCAGGAAGGCTAAGGCCGACTTTTCCCAACTACCGTCGATAGTGGAAATAATCGATTTTTTCATCCTTCTACGACAGTTTTCATGTAGTTTGCGGACATTCTGTACTGGCCAGAGTGAGAGCCAATAGCTGGCTGCCACGAATAGGCAGGAAGATTGTATTGGCCAGCGTGAGAGCCAACAGCTGACTGACACAAATTTTAACTAGCATGCTAGCATGCAAAAATCGATAGCTGCATTCGTCACAAGTGGGAAAAATTTAAATCTGCATGGCACTTTACTCCAATTGGCTCATTCGCTTGCTTAAATTCAACGTTGATTCTGATTCCGCAGAACAGGGCTGGGTGTGAAAAAGGATTTGTTTTTCTTTTTTCATTCGGTTTTTCCAGTTACGAGTCCTTTTTTAAAGCTGATCGTTTTGTGTTCATTTTGTTTAGTTCTTTTTTCGTAACAGATTTAATGTTTAGTATAGAGCTTAGAAAAAATTCGCAATGTGAGATAAGCAAGAAGTAAGGCATGTAGCAACATCAGCACGGCAAAGGGCACTACTTTAAAGGCAAGGAAAGGCAAAAATATTTTAAGTCAAGTGATAGCGATTGCTGTATGAGTCGTACGATTTTTGAATCAAGCAAGGGCAACGCCGTGCCATGCAGCTAGTCTTGTATATAAACTAAACAAAGTCTAACATAAAATAGAATTTACATATGAAATGGAAACATTCAATACTTTACTTTTTGTAGATATCATGCGACACAGCGTTAACGTAAAAATTAATGTCCATCGAAAAACAGACTATTTAAAAATGAAAACAAATGGTATAGAGTAATAGAGTATTACCCTAAAATAACTTAGATTTTACGTTCTTAAAACATACAAAACAGGCATCCCTATGCGACCCATTATTTCATGAACAGGCAGCCCTCCACAAGCTGCTTAAAGACTTAACAAGCATGTTAACACATATCCTTGGAAAAACCAGTCCATCACACATAAAAATCTCAGGCAACCAAGTTGAAAAACGAAGGGAATTAAATACAACTGATAAACTCATGGCCAGTCTAGATATAAAATCACTTTACACAAATGTCCAGGTTGAAAACTGCTTAAATCTCTTAAAAAACATCTTACATCTCCCTATCACTATCTAAAGTAATAAAAAATCTACTGTCCCATCACCAATCAATACTATTAGGTTGGTGCAAAAATAATGACGTAATAATGTCGTTTTTTGAGGTTAAAAAATACGTCACAAAACGACATTATTACGTCATTATTTTTGCACCAACCTAATATTTCACATTTAATAATAATTTTTACAAACACACATTTCGATTACCAATTGGATCGTCTCTTAGTGAATAGATGACATGCATTTTATTAGAATTTCTCGAATCTGTCCCTGTCCAAAATATTTTACCTAAACAATCAACAAACTTTCTGTATATTGATAATGCTCTATTAATATATCCTCGTGATACTGACTTACATGATCTTGTAGGTAAACCAAACAAAGTCGAACATATAATAGAATTTACATACAAAATGAAAGAAAAAAAATACCTTACCTTTTTTAGATATCAAGCTCCACCGTGTTGACAGCAGCTTAAAACTAAAATTAACTAATAAAAATGATTTCATAAATTTCTTTTCTCATCATAACAACAAAATAAAATCCGAATAACCATTGGATTTTACTTAAGAGCACTAAAAATTTGCAGCCCTGAATATTTACACGAAAAGGATAAATATATTGAATGTACTTTAAGGAGCCTCAGATTCCTTCTCTCTTTCATATTCAATGCGAAACAAAAGGCTCATAAATATTCAAAAATAGAAAAGCGACCCCTCCTGACAAACCCAATGGACCCAAAAATATATAGATTTACCCACACAACTTTCGACCACAATTACAAACGAAAAGAATTTAACTAAAAGTCAGTATTCATAGAGAGCTACATCTAAACAATAAAAGACTTCTTACCAAAATATTTTACCTTAACAATCCAATTTCTTCCTATATATTGATGACGCTCTATTAATATATCCCTCGTGATACTGACATACATGATATTGTCGATAAATTAAACAAATTCAAACAGGCAATAGAATTCATATACGAAATAAAAACAATACTTTAATTTGCCTTGATATCATGCTACACCCCGTTAACAGTAGCTTAAAACTTAGTGTCCTGTGAAAAATTAACTAATAAAAATAATCTTATAAATTTCTATTCTCATCAGAACAACAAAATAAAATCCGGAATCATGATCTAATACTATTTAAAAGCAATCATAATTTGCAGCCTTCAGTGTTTACATGAAGAGAAGAAATATATTGAAAAACACCATAAAGTTTCTCCTGTCTGTACTCTAAATATACCATATTCAATGCGAAACAAAAAGCTCATAAAAGTATCCCAAAATATTAGGTCATCCCATAAGTTCTGTCCGAATTTTAACTTTTTGTTAAAATGAACGAAATTTAAAGAGTATTTTATAATGTCTAATGGAGCTGAACATTATTTTTATGTTTAGATGCATTTAAACTGATCAAATTATATTTCAGAGAACAATAAAATTAAATTTTGTTTGATTAAAACCCTGCTAACATGGAAGTACCCAATAATCATTTGAGGCACATAATGCTTTATGAGTTCAAGAAAGGAAACTCAGCAGCCGAAGCGGCTAGAAACATTCAATCAGTTTATGGAGAGGAATGTGTGAACGAAAGAACTTGCAGAAGATGGTTTGCAAAATTCAGAGGTGGAGATTTCACCCTTGAAGATGAAGATCGAACCGGACGTTCAGTTGAGTTTGATGAAAAGCTTCTTGAAGCAGCCCTTGAAGAAAATCCTGCTTTATCAGTTGAGGAATTGGCAGTGGTTCTCAGTTCAAACCATACAATTGTTCATCGTCATCTTAACAACTTGGAAAAGTTCCTAAACTTGGAAAATGGGTGCCTCATGAATTGTCTGAAAACAACCTCAAATCCTGAGTTGACATCTGCTCTTCTCTCCATTCTCCCAACTTGTTTCACTTTTTTGGATAGACTTGTGACTGGCGACGAAAAATGGATCTTTTATCGAAATGTTAAGCGTCGTAGACAGTGGCTTGGTAAAGGGGAAGGACCCCAGCTACAACCGAGAAGGGGAACTTCATGGGCAAAAAGATTCTTCTTTCAATCTGGTGGGACCGCCAAGGAATAAACCACTTTGAATCTTACCACATAATGCAGCAATTAATGCTCAAATATACCGTCAATAATTAGAGCATTTGAACCAAGTTTTGAGGAAAAAGAGACCTGCTTTAGTGAATCGAAAAGAGATGATGATTCATCAGGACAATGCGCGACCCCAAACAACAAGAATCACTTCACAAAAAATCGAAGAACTTGGTTAGAAGAAAATTCCTCATCCATCTTATTCTCCCGATCTTGCTCCTTCAGACTACCATTTGTTTCGTAGCTTACAGAATCATTTGGAAGAAACAGCTTTTGTAACACAGGAAGAGGTTAAAACTGACATTTGTGAGTTCTTCGAATCAAAGTCAAAAGAATTTTACAGTAATGGAATAGCTTGTTAATAGATGGAAGGAATTCATAGATAATCAGGGAAAATACAATGTTGATTGAATCTGTAATTAAATGTAACATTGGGTCACTTGTTTTCTTTATTCAATATTCGGACAGAGCTTATGGGATGACCTGATAAAAAGAAAAGGTTTTCTTCATGACAAATCTAAAGAATCAAAATATATTGTTCTATCTAGTATCTCTATAACTACAATTGAAAAGCAATTATCTAAACTGTACTCAATACGATTTGTAAACAACTATGTCGAAAAGAATAAATTCCTTGCCTTAGGGAAAAAAACTAAAACTTGAAGGAGGAATTTGCAATCTTACATTTAATAATGGCCACAAGGATTACATCAAGGAAATTAAATAAAGCATTATATGAACACAGACGGGATATTTATCTGAATTTGGGCAAGGGTTACTTCGAAAGACCTGAAGTTAAAGAATTATTATTTTCTTTCAGACAGAAACGCCTTCCCATTCGTATAAATATATATTTACCCACTAACACTATCACAATTACGATTGAAAAAAATTTATCTAAACTCAACATAAAAATTTGCTTCTAAAATAATGAAAGTCTTAATTAATAAAAAACAAAATAATAAGCTAAAAAACTTAATGAATACATCGGAGAAACCCCAAGGAATTTAAATAAAAGTTTATATAAACACAAAAAGAAACCTTTTGTAAAACAAGACATTAAAATGAATTTGAGACTGATCACAATTTTGATTTAAAATCCTAATTTAATTAAAAGAGAAAACAATTTACTGAAATGAAAATGTTTAGAGAGTGCTTTAATCGCTAAATCATTCACAGTAAATTTACGTCCAAATTCTTACAACGTGTCACCATTCCCGGCAGATATTCTTGTATCACAATGTCGGATAATTAATGACAAAAGGGATGGAAACATAAACAAAAAGAATCAAAATAAAATCGGATAGATTATATACGAAAAACACATATTAAGAAAAATGATCTTGAAATTTCAAATACCCAGCGTCTCCCGTTCGTGCGCATGCGTAATTGCATCAACGTAAATATAAGCTTTAGTCCAATAAAGTCCTAGAGGACAAAAAGGGTTACAGGAAAACTTTTTCCACTTTGCCATACTTCTTTCTTCCATTTACGAGACTGACCACAATTTTGATTTAATAAATGCCACTCTAATTAAAAGAGAAAAAAATGTTACTAAAACGAAACCGTTTAGAAAATACTTTAATCGCTGGAACATCCACAGTAAATTGCAACGATTCACCATTCTTGACAGATCTGATATTATTACAATGTGGGATATTTAATAACCAAAGTAATGTAAACATAGACAAAAAAGAATCTAAATGAAATCAGCTATATTACATACAAAAAACACATGAAGACATCATGTTTAATTCTATATATTTCAGTTTTTCTCTCTCTCTCTCGCTCTCTCTCTCTCTCTCTCTCTCTCACTCTCTCGTGCGCATTTGTAGCCACATCCGCGTAAAAATAATGTTCGTCCAATAAAGTCCTAAAGACCGAAACACGTCACACTAAAACATATTTCGATTTTGTCAAACCTATATATATATATATATATATATATATATATATATATATATATATATATATATCCAAGTATATAATTGCTATATACGGAAAGAATTCCAATAACCAACAATTACTATTCTTGAAAGAGTGCTCAATACAAAGTAGCGCAGATATAATTATTTTTTTTTGTGGCTATTTTTGTAGTGATTTTATAACATAATTATGTTATAATTTTTTTATAAAAAATAATTATATATATATATATATACATATAGATAGATAGATAGATAGAGATATTATCCTAAATAGTATCCGATATATATATATATATATATATATATATATATATATATATATATATATATATATATATATATATATGCCCCATATGTGTATAGTTGTCCCATATATATATATATATATATATATATATATATATATATATATATATATATATATATATATATATATATATGGTATAAAATGACAATGCAAAAAAACTCTTACATTTTGCCGACGCGTTTCGTCTTCGGACTTTTTCAAGGCAAAAATGAAATCGAAATGTTTTTCTTGTTATAGTTACATTAAAAATCCAAATTTAAAAAGATAGACGCTTATGTCAAGCCTTTTTTTCTGGTTAATGTAAATTAACTTCATAGTAAGGGATTATTAATATTATTTTTTTTCCAATTGTCTATTTGGTACCAATCTGTCTAGGAATTTAACTATATATATATATATATATATATATATATATAGTTGTTAAACGTTGTATGATTAATTAAATCATTTAACCTGTTCTGTCCTATTATATCACACCTATATGCTTTAAAACAATCAATCATATTTACGTAATTCGCATACACACATATTCACACACACACACACACACAAATATATATATATATATATATATATATATATATATATTGTGTGTGCTTTTAAAAAAATTAATTCATCTTTCGTTGTTCAAGATTTCCTTATGTTATCTTCGATTAGGTTAAACAATCATATTACTTGATACTTAAATACAAACTGCATTTTTATATATATATATATATATATATATATATATATATGTGTGTGTGTGTGTGTGTGTGTGTGTGTGTGTGTGTGCAGGTTGTGTGTGTGTGATTAAATTATCGATAACAATGACATAGAAGACAATTCACGACACACAAGCATTCATAATCCCACAGGTGATGCGAGTAAATACTGACAAAAGACTATTCCTACGCCTGCAGTTATATAAATATCTATGTATAGCAAGATTCTTCGACAAAGAAATCTATGTACGTGTCTTGCTGAGGGCTGTCGTCCATAAATCACACACAATGGTTTTCGCAGCTCTGACACATATCCCATGATGCCCGGTTGTCATATCCGGTTGTAATGCAATCCCCTTATTTTTGTTTCCGTTTATTCGTGTATTCATCTGGTTTCTTGCGCTGTTGAATGCGGGGAATTAACAGCCAATCAGAAAGCAGCAGTGAAAATCCCTCCGCCAATAAGATAATAGCAAACGCGCATCAATTCACAGTCGCGTACATAAATAGATCCGTTCAAGTGAAAAGAACAGAATGGTTAATACACACACACACGCATTACTCACAAATACACACACACACACACACACACACACACACACACACACACACACACACACACACACACATATATATATATATATATATATATATATATATACAGTGTTATTCAAAAAGAATGCAGATTTCGAAAATTTAATAAAAACAAATGCTATGAGAGTGTATCCCATTCCATATATTACTGGATAGGAAAAGATTCAAAGTTATTAAAATAATAATAATGTTTCTTTTTGTTGTTTTTTCTCAGATGTTGTATAATTTAAATTATTATCATTTGTGGAAATGAGGATTTTGTTCATCGTCTGACGCCTCCCAGGTCACCAGATCTTACCCCATGCGATTTCTATCTGTGGTTGTGTATAAAAGAAAGAGTATTTGTTCCACTTATGCCTGCTACTCTTGAAGATCTGAGATATCGAATTATTGAAGCTGTGAAGTCAATATCCACAGATCAATTGATTCGAGTGTGGCCAAAAGTGGAATACATTTCCAATGTTTTTCGCGCAAAAACATGGTGCTTATTTTGAGTTCATACACTTGGAACAACCTTAAAATAATAAACTGTGAACTTTTCCCGATCCAGTAATGTGTTGAAAGTGTTTCTGTCTTTTAGGATTTTCTTAAAATTAAATTTTCGAAATCTACACTTTCTTTATGAGGATAGATATCTTGAGACAAAGAGAGAGAGAGAGAGAGAGAGACAGACAGACAGACAGACAGACAGATATGGATTATAAATAAACTTTTATAAATCAATAACATAGACATTCTGTATTTAATACAGTTCTTGCTCTTTTGAGTTTTAACGAATGAGAAATCATGAAACTCTGTGTTGACGTCCGATAGGTACTGTGAACAAATTAATTCTGACACGATTATTGTCACTCTTGATTAATATTAAAACTTTATTGATATAAGTTCTGTTTGCCTTCTACGTTTAATCATATAGTTTTACTCATATCAGCAAGTGACATTATTATTATTATTTTATTTTATGCTCCAGTATCTGTCTATATTTCTGAGATGAGGTATTATTTACATTATTCGGACTATTGTCTTTATCTTTGTCGCCATATTTATTACAACGTTTCGGCCGTTGTACGTTCCGGACTTCTTCAGCTGGTTGGAATATCGAACTGAACCCTTTATTTCGCTCACTGGGGTAGACTATTCTAGTTCCACGTGCCATGTTTAATGGATGTCAGTTATCTCCTGTTAATTCCCCTCTGACACGTGACACATTTGATAAAGGCGTTCGTTAGATCAAGTGACAGGACCCAAAGAGTGTGAGTTCAATACCCGGTTAAGGCAGTGGAGAACTTTCAGAGGATGAAATAGCCTACGAGAAGATGAGCTGTCTCCTTATAAAACAAAGCGGAAAATATAGACTTGCTTGTGTCAAACCTCGTGCATGGACAGTGAAGCACACTAGTATATGTATATTAATGTAATTATGCAATTTGTATATCAATGTAATATGCAATTGTATCTATCTATCTATCTATCTATCTATATATATATATATATATATATATATATATATATATATATATGTAAGCAAATATATGGATATAGATCCGACAGCATGAAGAAAAATATACGGAAAAAAACAAACAAAAATCCTAATATGCAATTATGCTGTTTTAAGGTTAACATTAAAACAGCATAATTGCATATTAGGATTTTTGTTTGTTTTTCAGTATATTTTTCTTCATATATATATATATATATATATATATATATATATCAAATATGTGGTGCAGTTCATTTATATATTACAATGAATCATTCATACAAAAAGTAGATTAGTAAATCATTATTTATATCATTAACTTTACTAATATACTTTTTGTATGGATGATTCATTGTAATATATATATATATATATATATATATATATATATATATATATGACAGTCGAATCCATTACATTCACTTACGTGCTAATACCCTTGGGAAAGGTATGAATCCTTCTCTTCTCCCTCCAGCTATGGGTAAATAGTAGGACAAGACTGCCTTGGATGGCAACTGGTCTAGGAGAAGGACAACTCTGAATTCAAAAACTGCGGAGGGTCATTTGGGAACCTTGTCGCACTTTGTGCACCAGGTCTCTGTAATCAGCCCTTCAAAAAGTGTGGATGGTCCTGCACGAGACCTTCACCACTATAATCAAATCTCATGTGCTGTTGTCGGGCTGTCGATTTCCTGAGAACTGATCTGCTTGACCCTCATGCGTCGAATTCGACGGGAGTGTCAAGTATATATATATATATATATATATATATATATATATAATTTCAGTGTTTAGGCAGCAAAGGTGCTTTGATTTTGCATCTTTAATACAATTTCTTATGCGATCTAATAATTTCTTTTTCCAATAATAAATTATATAAAAACTACCCGAATGTTCTTTTTATCCGAGCGCTAAATATTTATTCGCTTTCAATGTTGAAATATATTAATTGTTAACAAGAAATAGATTGTTGTATGTATGTATTTATATAATGCTTTCATTTTCAAAACACCGTCAAGATATTGTGACCATGTTCATAGTTGGTATTATTGAGTGTTGTGTCTTTTTGTTTTTATTAATAATGTTTCTCTTTTTTGCATGTAGATGATGCTATTATATTTGTGTTGGTAACAAGTATGTTACGAATATTGTCCGGTAGGTCTCCATGAATATTTAAATGAGATCTAATTGAGCTATGGTCAGAAAGGTGTAGAGTGAGTATTCGTATTAAAAAATGCACACCAGTTGACAATAGCAAAAAAAATTAGATTATTTATTTATTACAAAAAATTTAAAACCTCTAACCTTTTAGTTAAAAATAATAATTCACATCTTAGAACAAAATTAAATAGGACAAATATTATTTACGAATTTAAATGTTCATTAAGGAATTGTATTCCTGATCAATCAAAATTCGTAAATAATTACGTAGGCCACACTACAACATGTTTGACACGCAGACTCACTCTACAACTTTCTGACAATAGCTCAATTAGATTTCATTTAAAAATTCATAATAAAACGTTTCAAGTAATAAAAAAGGTGCATATTAAGAATAAATCCATTAATTCTTTAGGAATTGCTTTGTTTACGTTTCGGAAGCGAGAATCGAAACGATTAAGATGAAGTTAAAGCAAAAAATAAAGCATCACTTGATCAGGACGGGCTTCGTAACCGTGTTGGTTAAAGCCTGTCGGATCTAACGAGGTCTTCCCCTGCAAAGTTCTCCACTGCCTTAACCGGGTCACATGGCACAGTGGATAAAGGCGTTGGTTAGATCCAGTGACAGGACCCAAAGAGTGTGAGTTCAATACCCGGGTAAGGCAGCAGGGAACTTGGAGAGGGAAATTAACAAAAGATACCTGACATTCATTAAACATGGCACGTGGAACTAAAACAGTTTACTCCAGTGAGCGAAATAAAGGGTTCAGTTCAACATTCCAATCACCTGACGAAGGCCAGAGTGTACAACGGCCGAAACTTAAAATCCGAATTCTTTACTGACTCTTAAATTAGCTTCTGCGGTGGGTTAATTATGTCATCGGCCGGAAACTAAAGGGACCTCAA